>OLKM01001535.1:54256-125944 GCA_900291075.1 Melanogrammus aeglefinus
TCCTCCCTCCCTCCCTCCCTCCCCCTCCTCCCTCCTCCCTCCCCTCCCTCCTCAGTGTTTTCTCTCACTTCTGGCATCCTATTTTGCCACCCTTTGTGCTCTGTCTCACTCTGTCACACCATCTCTCTCTTTTTCTCTCTCTCTCGCTCAATCTCACGCTCTCTCTCCTCTCCCTCTCTCTCTCCCTCCTGTGTCTCTCTCTCCTGTGTCTCTCTCTCCTGTATCTCTCTCCCTCCTGTGTCTCTCTCTCCTGTATCTCTCTCTCTTTCTCTCCTCGCTCGCTCAATCTCACGCGTCTCTCTCCTTTCTCCCTCGTGTCTCTCCCTCCTGTGTCTCTCCTCCCTGGGTCTCTCTCTCCACCTCAGTGTTTCTCTCACTTCTGGCATCCTATTTTGCCACCCTTTGTGCTCTGTCTCACTCTGTCACACCATCTCTCTCTTTTTCTCTCTCTCTCGCTCAATCTCACGCTCTCTCTCTCTCTCTCCCTCGTGTCTCTCCCTCCTGTGTCTCTCTCTCCTGTGTCTCTCTCTCCTATGTGTCTCTCTCTCCTGTATCTCTCTCCCTCCTGTGTCTCTCTCCCTCCTGTGTGTCTCTCTCTCTCCTGTGTGTCTCTCTCCCTCCTGTGTGTCTCTCTCCCTCCTGTGTGTCTTTCTCTCCCTCCTGTGTGTCTCTCTCCTGTGTGTGTGTGTGTGTCTCTCTCCCTCCTGTATGTCTCTCTCTCTCCTGTGTGTGTGTCTCTCTCTCTCCTGTGTCTCCCTCCTGTGTGTGTCTCTCTCTCCTGTGTGTCTCTCTCCCTCCTGTGTGTCTCTCTCCTGTGTGTCTCTCTCCCTCCTGTGTGTGTCTCTCTCTCGTGTGTGTCTCTCTCTCTCCTGTGTGTCTCTCTCTCTCCCTCCTGTGTCTCTCTCCTGTGTGTCTCTCCCTCCTGTGTGTCTCCCTCCTGTGTGTCTCCGTCCTGTGTGTCTCTCCCTCCCTTGTGTCTCTCTCTCCTGTGTGTCTCTCTCCCTCCTGTGTGTGTCTCTCTCTCTCTCCTCTGTGTGTCTCTCTCCTGTGTGTCTCTCTCCCTCCTGTGTGTGTCTCTCTCTCTCTCCTCTGTGTGTCTCTCTCCTGTGTGTCTCTCTCCCTCCTGTGTGTGTCTCTCTCTCCCTCCTGTGTGTGTCTCTCTCTCCCTCCAGTGTGTCTCTCCCTCCTGTGTGTCTCTCCCTCCTGTGTGTGTGGTCTCTCTCTCGCTACCTCTGTGTGTCTCTCTCCTGTGTGTCTCCTCTCTCCCTCTCGTGTGTGTCTCTCTCTCTCTCCCTCTGTGTGTCTCTCTCCTGTGTGTCTCTCTCCCTCCTGTGTGTGTCTCTCTCTCCCTCCTGTGTGTGTCTCTCTCTCCCTCCAGTGTGTCTCTCCCTCCTGTGTGTCTCTCCCTCCTGTCTGTCTGGTCTTCATCGTGGCGCTGTCTGCAGGAGGTTCCACCCTCAGAGCCGTCCCTTATGTTGGGGCGGCCCCCCCTGCGGTGGGGGAGACATTGTGGGTTCTCTCTGTTGTCTGGAGCAGGTCTAACCTTGTGGTGTTGTCTTCCATCAGCACTGACTGACTGTTGTTCTATTTTTTGGACTCAAAGGCACACACACGCATATGTACACATGCTCGTGTTCCAACCTACACACACACACACATACGTGTGTGTGTGGGCCTTTGCAGTAGTTTCCCTCTCCTCTCAGCTCTATCGTTTCCTTCTTGGTATCTGCCTCTCCCTCATCCCTCTTTTCCCCCATCTGGTTTCCCAGAGAGTTTAGCCTCCTCTGTCCGACGCTAACCAGATTTAGAGATGACCACACTGCTAAACAAGTCATACCAAAACACACAAACACTCGCACACCATAGTTCCAGAGTGGGATGGCGTCCCCGCAAAGGGCACGGGCGGGCCCGCCCCTTCCTCAGCACGGTTACACCACACACACACACACACACACACACACACACACACACACACACACACACACACACACACACACAATGCACACAGACGTTGATTATTATGGGTTTTGTTCCCATGGCAATGGTGCGACGGACAGAGCATGTTTGTGTGCGACCAGGTGGTCTCTGGGCCGCCTGCGGACACACAAGGTGAGACCTGAGAGGGTCTCGGGTTGGAGGCTCACATGGTCAGCCATGAAAGAGGGGATTGTGTCTCCAGAGGCTTCACGCCTCCGCGTGCTGGGAGTGAAAAGACGAGCATGAGCCCCGTGATGAGAGGCGGGCCCGCGCGCGGCATGGGGAGCGCCGTGGATCCTGAACGGGTGACTCACGTTGGATCCTTTATCTTGTTGACGGTGACGGTGCCGCCGGTGTCTCGTGACACCCAGCCCCCTGCCCGCACCATCGTCCCAGAGTCATGGTGAACTAGTCAACAAGTCTCTGTCCCCTGCCTAGCAACCACTCAGGCTCCTCCCCTCGCCGAGGGCATGCTGAGGGCAGAATGTCCAATACTGCTGTTTAAACTTCCATCCCCCCATGACAACTCCTTCACTCCCTTCACTCCTTCACTCTTTCACCTCACTCACTCCGTTGCTTACTGTTTCTGCTGATGGAGGACAATGCAGAGCGTTGCGGTGCAGGGGAGGTGGGATGTCTGTGCGGGGGGGGAGCTGGCTGAGCAGTGTCTGTGGTGCACCCCTCCACTTGGACGCAGAGCCGCAGTGTGGCGTGCCTGTGCACATTTTAAAACGGCTGCGTGTTTGTGTTCCGTCTCTCCCACACCCTCCAGACTCCGTTGTAAAGCAAACACCCGTCTCCGACTTCACATGACCTCGAGTGTCACGTGACCTCTAGCGTTGCAACGCCTCCGGCGTCACCTGACCTCTAGTGTCACATCACATTGAGCGTCACATGACCTCTAGCGTCACATGACCTCTAGCGTCACATGACCATCCTGAATGGTCATGTGACACCTAAGGAGACGGATGAGTCCCTGGCTCCTCTCGTCCTCCATCGCTGCAGTCTGTTGATGGTGGCTCCTGGTAATGGGCGACGTGATGAGCTAGTTCTGGTGCCTGCGTGGGTGCCATGAGAGGAGCAAGCGTCTGGAGAGGAACAGGTGAAGGAAAGAGATCAGCTGCTCTAAGCAGACACGAGTCAGCCCTGACTGCTGATGAGTGTCAGCAGTCCCGGGAAGCCCCAGACGTGCGCGTGTGTACACACGGACACACACACACACACACACACAGACACACACACACAGACACACACACACACACAAGGACACACGGACACACACACAGACACACGCTCACGGGAACGCAAGCAAACCACCGGGGTTGTGGTTAGTAGCCTCTATGCTAAGCTGTGTGTGTGTGTGTGTGTGTGTGTGTGTGTGTGTGTGTGTGTGTGTGTGTGTGTGTGTGTGTGTGTGTGTGTGTGTGTGTGTGTGTGTGTGTGTGTGTGTGTGTGTGTGTGTGTGTGTGTGTTTCCTTTCAGGGTTCTGTTAATGCTCTGAACTCGCTTGATCGCTGAGTAGATTCTCCTTGAAATCAAGCCTGACCTCATCCCACATCGCGCGTTACAAATAATCAATACATCCATCATCACATATACGATGATCAATGCATATATGATGATCCTTCCAACCGTCATCAATACTTGTATCAAGGTCAACACGTCCATGATCAAACCATCCATCCATCATCAATACTTCAATATATATGATGATCAATTGATCCATCATCAATATATATGATGATCAATACATCCATCATCAATATCTCAGTCCATCAGCGCCACCATCAGGTGTCTTTCGCAGTTCCCATGGAAACGAGGGCGGACCCCCACCCGGTGGTCCTCCTGGTTGAACTCTGTTGTCTTGTGGTCACGTCACCGGTCGTGCTGTTCTAGCTGGTTGGTGGAGAAACAGAGAAACATGACAAAGGGGGGGGAACTCGCGCAGGAAAAGGACTGCCTCGGGTCGTCTACGTGAGGAAACATTGGTGGCAGGTCGAATGATCCTCCATTTATAGCAGTGGTGGAGTTTGTACTTCAGGTTGTCACTGTTACATCGTCGCACGTCAAAAGCTTATCATCTGTTCTCTAGTTGTGTGTGTGTGTGTGTGTGTGTGTGTGTGTGTGTGTGTGTGGTGTGTGTGTGTGTGGTGTGTGGTGTGTGTGTGTGTGTGTGGTGTGTGTGGGTGTGAGTGATAGACATTAGCTTCAGAACTGGCAGTTCAGGACCAAAGAAGGGCATGAGTACTCTGTTGGGGTACAGTATTGATTATTACAGTATTGATTATACAAGTAATTGATTATGCAGTATTTACAGCCCATTGTGTGTGTGGCTTTAGCTTCCATTGGAAACGCAGGGTAAGAGACAAAAGAGAGATTATTGACTGATTATATAGAAGGTGGTCCTATTGAGCCAATGAAGAAATCTCAATTAAGCATTGAGACCACTTTAGAATAAGGGTACATTTATTAACCATTGATTAACATTAATTAGCCTTAGCATTACTACGATTGATTATATAGCATGCGGTAACCATAGGGTTAACCCTATTTAATATTGTATAGATTAATACCTTAGTTAACATACAAAAAATTGACATCATTACTAAATGATTACTACACCATTAGTGACCCAATAATCGACTGTTATCTCTCATCTCATCTTCAACCGCTTATCCGGGGTCGGGTCGCGGGGGCAGCAGCTCAAGCAGGGGGCCCCAGACTTCCCTTTCCCGAGCCACATTGACCAGCTCTGACGGGGGGATCCCGAGGCGTTCCCAGGCCAGTGTTGAGATATAATCTCTCCACCTAGTCCTGGGTCTTCCCCGAGGTCTCCTCCCCACTGGTCGTGCCTGGAACACCTCCCAAGGGAGGCGGCCCAGTGGGCATCCTTACCAGATGCCCGAACCACCTCAACTGACTCCTTTCTAAGCAAAGAGCAGCGGCTCTCAATCTGAGCTCCTCCGACGGACGAATGAACTGTCTCCACCCCTATTCCCTAAGGGAGAGAAGCCAGCCACCCTCCTGAGGAAACTCATCTCGGCCGCTTGTACCCGTGATCTTGTCCTTTCGGTCATCACCCATCCCTCATGACCATATGGTGAGGGATAGGAACGAAAATTGACCGATAGATCGAGAGAGCTTTGCCTTGCGGCTCAGCTCTCTTTTCGTTCACAACGGTGCGGTGAAGCGAACGCAGATACCGCTCCCGCTGCTCCGATTCTCCGGCCAATCTCACGCCTCCATCGTCCCCTCACTCGCGAACAAGACCCCCAGGTACTTGAACTCCTTCACCTTGGGCCATAAGGACTCATTTCCTACCCGGAGTAGGCAAACCACCGGTTTCCTGCTAAGAGTCATGGCCCTCAGATTTAGAGGTGGCTGATCCTCATCCCAGCCGCTCCACACTCGCCCGCCATCCGAATCCAGTGAGTGCTGAAGGTCAACAGGCCGAGTGATGCCATCAGGACCACATCATCTGCAAAGAGCAGTGACGAAGATCCTCAGACCACGAACCGAAATGCAACCCCTCCCCACCACGACTGCGCCTCGATATCCTGTCCATGAATATCACAAACAGGATTGGTGACAAGGCGCAGCCCTGGCGAAGGCCAACCACACCACGGAACGAGACTGACTGCTGCCGAGAACCCGGACACAGCTCTCGCTTTGGGAGGTACAAGGATTGGAATGGCCCTGAAGGAGAGACCCCCCACCCCCATACCCCCGGCAGCACCTCCCACAGTTTCTCTCCGGGGACCGGTCATATATGCCTTCTCCAGATCCACAAAAAAAACATGTAGGATCCGAGTATGGGCATACTCCCAGGCCCCCTCCAGGATCCTTGTTGCGAGTAGGAGAAGAGCGCTGGTCCGTAGTTCCCACGTCCGGGGGCGAAAACCGCCATTGTTCTCTCTTCAATCTGAGAGGTTTCGACGATCGGGATGAGGCCGAACCCTCCTCTTTCCAGCACCTTGGAGTAGACTTTACCAGGGAGGCTGAGAGAAGTGGTGAATACCCCGGTAATTGGAGCACACTCTCTCTGGTCCCCCTTTTTTGAACAGGGGACCACCACCCCAGTTTGCCACACTCCTTTGGCACTGTACCGCGACTCCCATGCAAATGTTGAAATAGGCGTGTCAACCATGAACAGCCCCTCAACACCCAGAGCTTTTTAGCATTTCTGGCGGGATCTTCATCAAATTCCTGGGGGCTTTGCCACTGCGGAGTTGTTTAACTACCTCAAGTGACCTCCACCAGGGAAATTGACGATGAACCACCAATCAACCTCCGAGCTCTGCCTCCATCATAGAGAGGGCATGTTAGTCGGAATTCAGGAGTTCCTCAAAAGTGTTCCTTCCCACCGTCCGACTACCTCCTCAGTTGAGGTCAACAGAGGTCCATCCTTAACTGTACACAGCTTGGATGGTTCCCCGTTTCCCCCTCCTGAGGTGCCGGATGGTCTTCCAGAAACACTTTGGTGCCGACCGAAAGTCCCTTCTCCATGGCCTCTCCGAGACTTCTCCCACAACCGCCTGCTTAGCCTCCGACCACGGCAGCGGCTGCAGGCCCCTTCGAGGCCTGTCGGTACCCTGCAACTGCGTCAGGAGTCTCTCCGGGAAACATATCCCGAAAGGCCCCCTTCTTCAGTCGGACGGCTTCCCTGACCACCGGTGTCCACCACGGTGTCCGAGGGTTTACCGCCCCTTGAGGAAACCTAGACCTCATGAGGCCCACAACTCACGCCGCGCCAGCTTCAGCAATGGAAGCTTGTGAACACCGCCCACCTCCGGCTTCAATGCCCCCAACCTCCACAGGAATGCTAGAAAAAGCTCCGCGGAGGTTGTGAGTTGAAGATCCCATAGAACAGGGCCTCCTCCAGACGTTCCCAATTCACCCCGCACTACTCGTTTGGGCTTACAGGTCTGTCCAGAATCTTTCCCCCATTCCCTGATCCAACTCACCACACAGGATGGTGGGTCGGTTGAACAGTTCAGGCCCCCTCTCTTCAACCCGAAGTGTCCAAAAACATGCCGCTCATAGGATCCAGATGACACGATTACAAAATCGATCATCGATCTTCGGCCTAGGGTACTCTGGTACCGATGTACACTTATGAGCAACCCTTATGTTCGAACATCGTGGTTTTGTTATGGCCAATCCATGACTAGCACAGAAGTCCAGTAACAAACGACCACTCGGGGTTTAGATCAGGGAGGCCGTTCCTCCCCACCACGCCTCTGCCAGGTGTCTCCATCGGTGCGCCACATGGCGTTGAAGTCTCTCCCAGTAGAACTACGGAGTCCCCTACTGGAACCCCATACAAGACTCCATTCAGGGTCTCCAAGAAGGCCGAGTACTCTGAACACTGCTGTTCGGTGCATACGCACAAACAAACAGTCAGAGTTTCCCCCCACCACCCTTAGGCGCAGGGCAAGGAGCGACCCCTCGTCTACCGGGGGTAAACTCCAAACACCGCGGCGCCTCAGCCGGGAGATTTATGAGTATCCCCACCACCCCGCCCGGCGCGTCATGCCTCTGGCAACTACAGAGAAGAATAGAGTCCAACCCTATCCCAGGAGTACAGTAACAGAGCTGAGACTGTGCCGTAGAGGTAAGCCCCACCAGAATCTAACTGGTAGCGCTCCACCTCCCTCACAAGCTCCGGTTCCTTCCCCACAGTGAGAGGTGACGTCTCACGTCCCCAGACCCAGCTTCTGCCGCTCAGGGTCTGGTCCGTCGGAAACCCCTGCCTTTCACACCGCCACCCATGTGGCAGCGCACACCCGACCCCAGTGGGTCCTCCTGCAGGTGGTGGGCCCACAGGAACGAGAGAGGGGGGGGTGCCACGTAGCTTTTTCGGGCTGTGCCCGGCCGGGCTCCGTGGCAAACCTGGCCACCAGGCGCTCGCCAACGGGCCCTCCGTCTGGGGCTGGCTCCAGACGGGGGCCCCGGGCTTCCTCCGGGCAGGGTCTCTCCTCCTCTTTCTCGTTTTTTCATGGAGTCTTGGTGAACCATTCTTAGTCTGGCCCCTCACCTGAGACCACTCTGCCATGGGAGACCCTGCCAGGAGCACAAGGCTCCAGACAACACAGCCCTCAGGTTCACAGGGACACGCAAACCTCTCCACCACGATAAGGTGACGGTTCCAGGAGAGGGACTGTTATCTAATGCTTATTATTCCGTATCCTTATTGTAACATGTTGCCGATACTATGTTATATTGAATGATTACTTTTGAGTGAAAAGGTCTGATCCTTTCCGCCTGGTTCAGAGGCAGACGCTACAACAGTATCATCAAGTATTGTGTCGTTCCTCAGGGAAGTGCGTTGAGAAGGAGTCTTCTGACACGCTACTTTGGGAACCAGAAGTGCCTCCTGTCGGAGTTCGGCAGTGGAACCAGCCCGTCGGGGGGCTTTGTGAAGCCGGCGTCTGGAGGTAAGCAGAGCAGCACGAACGTCTGGAGGTGGGGCGGGCAGCGGGACCCCATGCGCTGCCAGGGGCCGGCAGAGCAGAGGGCTGGTGGCTCCTCCGTCACCCTAGTAGCTAGAGCCATCATGTAGTCGCATTGTTTCTGAACAGAAACACCTTAAGCCTGTGGAAATAAAAACAAGGCAGGGCAACGGCCATAAGCTCCCACCCCTGCTCCACCGAAACGTGTGAAGAGCCTTGAGCCCTGGTGCTCACAGGGTCGTCGCACTCCCTCACATCCTGCACCAGAACATCACAACAAACCCCTAGTACCTGAGGGCTGACTGCTGTCTGATCCTGCTGAGCACCCTTAATCAGAATTACTTATAGTAACTACTAAGTTTTCCAATGTCCAGTTGAAGACTGTTCTAATAACATGAAAATGAATGCTGAAATTTAATAATTTCTACCACTGATTACTTCCTTTTATATAAGTCCAGGTGAAGACTTGTCTAATAATATGCCGTAATAAACCTGTACAGATTGTTGAAATATGAATATTTGTTTGTGTGCTCAATCTGAAATAGTTGCATGCTATATTAGTAAAATTATAGATAAACTAATAATGGCAAATTAGATATTTATGTCAGTCAAGTGATTTTAAGTTGTGAAACAAACAAACAGCCACTTTGTTCCTCCATTTGTTAAGTGGTCGTTCACTCCCCTCATAGAACACTTGACCAGCGTACTAAACCGTTGTGAACCTCACCCTTCTGTCCAGGTGGCTTCCCCGTGCTGGACTCTGACAAGCCTGGGAGCAGCATGGTGGAGATCCAGTGCCTGCTGGACAGCGTGGGGGCCTCGGAGCTCGTCATCGACCTCATCGTCAACACCAAGAACGACCGCGTGTTCGAGGAGAGCATTCAGTTCGGCATCGCCCTGCTGAAGGGCGGGAACACAAAGATACAGGTCAGACAGAGGTCATTAAGGGGAGGGAACGCACAGATAGAGGTCAGATAGAGGTCATTAAGGGGCAGGAACACAAAGATAGAGGTCAGATAGAGGTCATTAAGATAGAGGTCATTAAGGGGCGGGAACACACAGATAGAGGTCATTAAGGGGCGGGAACACACAGATAGAGGTCAGATAGAGGTCATTAAGGGGCGGGAACACACACATATGGAGGTCAGATAGAGGTCATTAAGAGGCAGGAACACACAGATAGAGGTCAGATAGAGGTCATTAAGGGGAGGGAACACACAGATGGAGGTCAGATAGAGGTCATTAAGGGGCGGGAACACACAGATAGAGGTCATTAAGGGGCAGGAACACACAGATAGAGGTCATTAAGGGGCGGGAACACACAGATAGAGGTCAGATAGAGGTCATTAAGGGGCAGGAACACACACACATATGGAGGCCAGATAGAGGTCATTAAAGGCAGGAACACACATATAGAGGTCAGATAGAGGTCATTAAGGGGAGGGAACACACAGATGGAGGTCAGATAGAGGTCATTAAGGGGCAGGAAGACAAAGATAGAGGTCATTAAGGGGAGGGAACACAAAGATAGAGGTCAGATAGAGGTCATTAAGATGCACGCACATGTACACATGCACTTGCACACTAATATTAATAATGAAGGCATTTTTCATGATGACACAGACGTATGCAGTCATACACTCCTACTTCTATTATCTCAGTTGTAAGTATGATACGGTAGTTTTCGAACAACGGTAATTGAGTGTAATTTGAGTTTTCCTTGGTTGGCGCAGAATTCCTTCTACCAGCAGCTGTTCAAGCAGAAGAAGGTCTGAGCGGTTCCTTCAAGGTGTTCTACGACCGCATGCGCCTGGCCCAGCAGGAGATCCGCGCCCACCGTGGTCGGTCAACATGTTTGAGCTGAGCACCAGGAAGAGGGACGACGACGGGGGCGACGCCACTGCCCTCCACCTGAAGAAAGGTACCTACACCTGGTCACCACCGGTCAGCTCTATACACGGCTGGTCCCAGATCAGCTCTATACACGGCTGACCAGATCAGCTCTGTACACGGCTGACCAGATCAGCTCTATACACGGCTGACCAGATCAGCTCTATACACGGCTGACCAGATCAGCTCTGTACACGGCTGACCAGATCAGCTCTGTACACGGCTGACCAGATCAGCTCTATACACGGCTGACCAGATCAGCTCTATACACGGCTGACCAGATCAGCTCTGTACACGGCTGACCAGATCAGCTCTGTAGATGCCTGACTGAAGCCCTTTCCAGTTGTAAATTCTGTTTAAATCCAGACAGAAATCATTAAATCAAAAAAGACTGACAACTATGTTTTAACCGTCCGGTATCTGCGGCTGTCAACGGCCTGTAATAAGCCGATGGAATCAACACCGGGACCACCTACCCGGCTAGCTGTGTAAATGTCCTCATTGGGCTGGACCCTTCCACAAGGCAGAGCTGCTGCTGACGATAGCGAGCATGTGTTCTGGGGGATAGAGTTTGGAGGTCTAAAAGGAGGGGTTGGCTCTTTTCAGACGGACACTGTAAATCTAGCTCAATGGTTAGCATGTTTTACCAAATTCCCGACCCTAACGTCAGGTAAAAAATGTTTGGTAGTACTATTTCCTTCTTTTCATCCTATTGATATAATGAGTCGATCATTTGGTGAGGGGGTCAATGGGGATACATGACGGTGACCTTTTAGGTCTCCTTAGGCCCAAAAGGCCACCTTAAAGGTCACCTTAGAGCAGGGCTCCAGACTGCGACCAAATGGTCGCATTTTGCGACCAAAATCTGTGACGGTGCGAGTAAATCTTTAATCTACTCGCGCATGCGCGACAAGTAAATTTGCCGATTTTTTTTTTTTTTTTTTTTGCTGACAAACTTAGTCCACTAGTTGGCGGTAATGCAAAAATGAGCTGGTTTGCTAAGCGACATTTACTCCAAAAGGAGACGGCTGGCCAATGGTGTGAGAGCGGGGGGGCGGCGAATGACCACTGTGATAGGCTAATGTGAAAAGAGGCGGGTCTTTGGAGTTATCGCGCGAATCCACAGATTTCACATACCGGCATCAAAACAATGGAAAATGGCGGCGAAGCGGACTATCAGCTCGTACTTTCTACCAAGTAACGTTAAACATAATGTTAAAACATGACACATTGGCCAAACACAGTGCCAGTGTGAAACATCTTTTCTAGGAAGTAATTAGGCACAAGTTATGCGTCTAAAACTTGTTCTGTTATTGTCAGCACAGGATAAATATTCACTTTGTATTTTTGAGCTGTTTAACTGGTTAATGTTAAAACTGTTGTACAATAAAATATGAATTTATAAGATTGTAGTTTCTGCATTTATTGTCAAAGTATTTATCAGTAATACAGTGAACATTATAGGAAAACTTTGCAAGTTGATTTCGGTGTGCGCTCCTAAATTTTCTGCTTGCGCCCCTAAAATTTTAAGTTAGGGGCCACTGTGCTCCTAGTGAAAAATGTTAGTCTGGAGCCCTGCCTTAGAGACGTCTTCAATACTTTTGGACTACATTGTGATTTCTTGCTGAGTTAACACATCCAGGAGCTGATAAGGTACTTTATTACCCCTTTTCCACTGAGCTGGAGCTAGAGCTTGCTGGGAGCTGGTGCTACAGCGAGTGCTCAGTTGGTGTTAACCCGAGCAACTCTTACGAACCTGTTGTGTTTCCACCGGCAAGGAGCTGGCAAGGAGCCACGCGATTACGTCACTGTATAACGTTGTTATACAGCAACGCAGTTGCGGAGTTCAGTGCTCCGGTGGCCTGATTTGCTGGCCGGTCGCCGAGAACCCCGTGCATCAGGTCAAAGAACGGCATTATTTTCGACCTCCCACTGCCGCTCCGTTCTAGTTTTTTTTTTTGGTCGCGGTAATCTTTTTTCAACTTTTTTAGTTTGTTGATCAGCTGATCCACACTCCGCTGATATCCCGCTTCGACCATCCCCTGCTGGATATTTTGAAAAACCGGCTTTGTCCGGCAGGCCCCGTCCAGCTTGGTTTGGACTTCGGCGGAAGACCACAAAACCAGGAAACACTGGGTCTCCTCCTCTGACCACTGCTGCTTTGTCTTGTCCATTTTGAAAAATGCAGGTGAAGACCGTGTTTGCGCATGTAGTCCTGCTCACATAGCCACGCCCCCAGCCTGCGGACGTAATCGGGTCTTGCTTTAGACCAGCAAAGACTTGGTGCTAGCTCTAGCTCCCATTCTGAGGCTCGGGGCTGGAGCTTTGGCGGTGGAAAAGCAAAGAGCAGGTGCTTAGTCAAGCTCTAGCTCCCAGCAAGCTCTAGCTCCAGCTCAGTGGAAAAGGGGTATATGTAACATTAACACAGCACGTTGATCAACGCGTTGATCAGCTAATCTACGTTTGCAATTTATGTATTATTTGCTCATGTTGCATCTGTGGTGAAATCCTTCCAGGCTCTGAGCTGTCTCCCTCTTTCCAATGCAGCTCCACCATTAACCCGTGTTTTAGCACAGCTCTGGTAGGCGAGCGTCTTCTTTCTTGCGCGGGTGCAGCACACTGTGGGAGACGATCCCTTTCATATCGCTTCCATCTGGAATTAGAATTCCTAACGGTGAACAAACTGGCTGTAGTATGTTGTCAGCCAGTATATACACAGAGGACAACGTCATTTTAGGATTAGGTACAGTACATTTGGTACACTTAGTTCCTTTTAAAGGTGAGACCAAAGCAAATGGGGTTAAATGCTTCAAACTGTCGAAAAGTATGTTTTCAGGCCTTAACAAAGTCGTACAAAGATTATCACCGTCTAATCACTTCTTACTGTATGTGTGGTCATTTTTTGTAGTATTTTCTTTCCAAAAGACAGAGGCTTTGCCCCGGGACAAAGGCCTACTTACTATTCAGTGTTGGGACACACACGTGACGCTAATCCTCCAGTCTCATTATTCCATGTAAAGCTCTCCGGTCCAGCCCTTCTATGTTTGTTGGTGGCTTCATGTGTCACCAAACCAAGCCCAAGCATATCAAAAGGACTTTGTATCGAGATATTCATTTCTTTAAAAATTATGAAAATTCAAATATATCAATAGTAATTAATATAGTGTGTGTGTGTGTGTGTGTGTGTGTGTGTGTGTGTGTGTGTGTGTGTGTGTGTGTGTGTGTGTGTGTGTGTGTGTGTGTGTCTGTGTGCGTGTGCGTGTGCGTGTGCGTGTGCGTGTGCGTGTGCGTGTGCGTGTGCGTGTGCGCGCGCTGAGCAGCAGGGAATAGCTCTGGCCTCCACATGAGGGAGGACATGCGAGGGCAGCTGAAGGAGGCCTCGTCCGCCACCCTCCAGGGCCTTCTGTGCCTTCAGGAAGGAACAGGACCCCCGAGCTGGAGGGCCTGAACCAGGGGCGGCGAGGGGCCCGCGGCCGGGGAGGCCCTGGAGGACACGCAGATGAGCCAGGCCATCGCCATCATGAAACCCATCCTGAGATACATGCAGCTGCTCTGTGAGAACCACAACTCCAACCTGCAGGTGAGGGGGCGTCCTGGTGACCTTACCGGGGGGGGGCAGGGGAGAATCCTTTGGACCAGGTTTGTTGATCGGTCACATAGTGCGCCGTCAGGGGCTTTACACAACCGCGTACTGAGTGGATTGCAAAGTCATAAGGCATGAAACCACACGACATACAAGGAAAGCTTTAAAAGATGATCACTGTATGGGTATCACCACAGGTCAGGCAAACAGTTTCTTTTTTATTTTCCTCCTTTGAAGAACTTCCTGCGCAACCAAAACAACAAGACCAACTACAACCTGGTGTGTGAGACGCTGCAGTTCCTCGACTGCATCTGCGGCAGCACAACCGGGGGCCTGGGCCTGCTGGGGCTGTACATCAACGAGGGGAACGTGGACCTGGTGCGCCAGACCCTGGAGACCATCACAGAGTACTGCCAAGGGCCCTGCCACGAGAACCAGGTGACGAGTCCGGAACCAGCTCCTCCAGACGCCTTTTCAGTCACCACAGAAACCCAATAGAAGGGGTTTAATGGTTCCTCAGGCATTGTGAGCTCCAGAGGAGAGGAGGACAGATGTGGGGATGTTGTTTCGTTGATGTCCTTCAATGCTGCCGAGCTCTTATTGTCTGGGCCTCGCTAAATGGCGTAGTTCACCCCTTGTTGTCTCACCATTACAGCTCTTCTTCAAGTGTCTTCACGGTGCCCCCCGTCTTTCATTTTTTTTCTCTAGTCCTGTATAGCCAAGCATGAGTCCAACGGCATCGACATAATCATTGCACTGATTGTAAACCCCATCAACCCCTTGGGAAAGCACCGGCTGGACCTGGTGATGGAGCTTAAGGTGAGCGGGTAGCTTGATAACATGGTCGTGTTCATTCGGATGGGCAAAACAATGCTAATACTTATTATTTTATTTATTTTATTGTCAACACATTGTTGATGTTTCAAGACAAAACTACCAGTACTAGGTACAATGTGAATTCCTATTATTTAGCTTTAAATGCTTCAAACAACTGATTACATGTTACAATTGTTCTGTCCCGTTACAGAACAACGCCTCCAAGCTGCTGCTGGCCATCATGGAGAGTTGCCACGACAGTGAGAACGCAGAGAAGATCCTGTACAAGATGAGGCCTAATGAACTGGTGCGTGTGGCTTCCCGTCTTAGCTAGTGTGCGTAGCAGGTAGATTAACTCAATGTTTCTGTTACAAAAGCCTTCTGTAATTGTTTTCTACGGAGCAAGTCATAAAGGTCAACCCAAGACAATGCAGGTCATCAGAGCCACTTGTTCCACCCGTCTGCCTGCTTGTATTTCTTCATGGGGCACCTTTGAAAGTAGACTTCTGCAAGTAGCCTTCAATAACTAATAGATAAATGAGCACGGCTTTGGTCATGGAGCTTTTAAAAAGAGGACGGGTCTTTTGTAGGTCTGGTAGAGTCGAGTACATCTCAGGTCATCCAGGTGGTGCGCTTGCCTCCGTGAAGCCCAATCCTCAAACTGTTCTGACGGTTGGCAGGTGGACGTGATGAAGGAGGCGTATGCCCAGGGTGTGGAGGCCGAGCTGGACGGGGAAATTGTCGGAGACCAGATCAAGCCCAAAGACGTTGGACATAATATCTACATCTTGGCCCACCAGGTGCTCCACATCTCACCACACCCGCCTGCTGGTCTCTATACTTTAGAGACCAGCAGGTCTCTGTCCTGATGGTCTCTAAACCCTAGTAGATCTCTTACTACTGGTCTCTAACCACTAGTTGATCTCTCCATGCTGGTCCTCTTAACCCTAGTAGATCTCTTACTGCTTGTCTCTAACCCCGAGTAGATCTCTTACTGCCCTGTTAGTCTCTAAACCCTACTAGACCTTGTACTGCCCTGCTGGTCTCTAAACTCTAGTAGATCTCTTACTGCTGGTCTCTAAATCCTTGTAGATCTCTCCCTGCTTGTCCTCTAAACCCTAGTAGATCTCTTCCTGCTGGTCCTCTAAACCCTAGTAGATCTCTCCCTGCTGGTCCTCTTAACCCTAGTAGATCTCTCCCTGCTGGTCCTCTTAACCCTAGTAGATCTCTACTTTCTGCTCTCTAAACCCTAGTAGATCTCTGCTTTCTGCTCTCTAAACCCTAGTAGATCTCTACTTTCTGCTCTCTAACCCCTAGTAGATCTCTACTTTCTGCTCTCTAACCCCTAGTAGATCTCTACTTTCTGCTCTCTAAACCCTAGTAGATCTCTGCTTTCTGCTCTCTAAACCCTAGTAGATCTCTTACTGCGTACGCACAAAAAGGAGCTGAAAGTGGGGTACGTGACTTTCCACGCCAAGGTTGTGATCTATAAAAACTAACTTGACGGGAGAATGTGTGCAGCCCTAAGCAAACTCTGACCCATGCGTACGCATGGTTTGGAGGAAACGGAGAATTGGCGACACAGATGTTGTGGTGGTGAACTGAAGTCATACTGAAGAAATGTAGAGGGAGAAGAACGATTATGTTTTATCATCACCCTTCACAAGTTTAATTTCAACCTGTATCATGCGTTGAATCTATTTAGTCAGAATCATTTAAGTCAACTGTGTTATTTCTCAGTTATAACTCCAGAAACAGCTCCTTAGAATCGAAATTCCTGCTGGTCTTCTAAACCCTAGTAGATCTCTTCCTGCTGGTCCTCTAAACCCTAGTAGATCTCTTCCTGCTGGTCCTCTAAACCCTAGTAGATCTCTTCCTGCTTGGTCCTCTCAACCCTAGTAGATCTCTTCCTGCTGGTCCGTTAAACCCTAGTAGATCTCTTCCTGCTGGTCCTTTAAACCCTAATAGATCTCTTCCTGATGGTCCTCTAAACCCTAGTAGATCTCTTCCTGCTGGTCTTCTAAACCCTAGTAGATCTCTTACTGCCCTGCTGGTCTGTAAATTCTAGTAGATCTCTTACTTGCTGGTCTCTAAAACCTAGTTGGTATTTTACTTCCCTAAGTTCTCTAAACCCTAGTAGATCTCTTAATACCCTGGTCCTCAAAACCCTAGTAGATCTCTTGATAACCTGGTCCTCTAAACCCTAGTAGATCTCTTAATACCCTAGTCCTCTAAACCCTAGTAGATCTCTTCTTGCTGGTCCTCTAAACCCTAGTAGATCTCTTAATACCCTGGTCCTCTAAACCCTAGTAGATCTCTTCTTGCTGGTCCTCTAAACCCTAGTAGATCTCTTAATACCCTGGTCCTCTAAACCCTAGTAGATCTCTTAATACCCTGGTCCTCTAAACCCTAGTAGATCTCTTAATACCCTGGTCCTCTAAACCCTAGTAGATCTCTTAATACCCTGGTCCTCTAAACCCTAGTAGATCTCTTAATACCCTGGTCCTCTAAACCCTAGTAGATCTCTTAATACCCTGGTCCTCTAAACCCTAGTAGATCTCTTCTTGCTTGCTGGTCCTCTAAACCCTAGTAGATCTCTTAAATAAACCTGGTCCTCTAAACCCTAGTAGATCTCTTGATACCTCCTGGTCCTTCTAAAACCCTAGTAGATCTCTCTCTTGCTGGTTCCTCTAAACCCTAGTAGATCTCTTAATTAATACCCCTGGTCCCTTAAACCTATAAGGCAGATCTCTATAACCGCATGATCCTTAATACCCTTGGTCCTCTAAACCTAGTAGATCTCTTGATACCCTGGTCCTCTAAACCCTAGTAGATCTCTTGATAACCTGGTCCTCTAAACCCTAGTAGATCTCTTAATACCCGGGTCTTCTAAACCCTAGTAGATCTCTTTCTGCTGGTCCTCTAAACCCTAGTAGATCTCTTCCCGCTGGTCCACTAAACCCTAGTAGATCTCTTCCCGCTGGTCCACTAAACCCTAGTAGATCACTTCCTGCTGGTCCTCTCAACCCTAGTAGATCTCTTCCTGCTGGTCCGTTAAACCCTAGTAGATCTCTTCCTGCTGGTCCTTTAAACCCTAATAGATCTCTTCCTGATGGTCCACTAAACCCTAGTAGATCACTTCCTGCTGGTCCGCTAAACCCTGGCCGATCTAAAACAGAATAAAAGAACACCATTGATGTGGAGTCAACTATGAACAAAATACATTTGTAAGATTTAATTTTACTAGATTTGACATAACTTTTTTTGCAAAATCATGTTAGATAAAGTATTTATTTTTTATCTTGCATATAAATTGGTTTACTCTGTTGCCATTATTTGATGAAATGGCAGTGTGTTAATAATCAAGAGTCAGTGGATGACCAGGAGGTCAGCAGGTCCTCTGAGGTCCTGGCCGGGGGCTCATGTTGTTCCTGGTTCCTCCAGCTGTCGCGCCACAGTAAGGAGATGCAGCTGCTTCTGAGGGAGGGGACCGCCGTCCCGCCGGGGGTGGAGCCAGAGGAGGATTACGAGGGCGACGCCCTGCGCTACTACGCCAATCACACGGCCCAGATAGAGGTACAGCGACCAGCATCCAATCAGGTCCACTCCAAAGCTCAAGTTCAACGCTAATCGTTGTCTTTGTTTTTAAAGCGCTTCACAAGACTATGTTAACATCTAATCACAAACCATAGACAACAAGAAAGAGAATTCAAACTTTTTCCAGTTATAGCCAGCCTATGATTGAAATCATCTTTGTTTTTCACAACTCAAATCTTAGAGGTTTCCTTCTTCCAAGGTGGGCTATGAGGGGAGTTTGCCGTTGTTCATTCAGCAGTTGGTACCGAACGCGCCTCCCCTCTAAAGAAGGCCTCCACCGTTGGTCACTAACGGAGAAGTCTCCCTCATCCCATCTAGATTGTGCGTCACGACCGCAGCATGGAGCAGCTGGTGTTTCCCCGTCTCCCAACATCTGTGAGTACCACCTGACCCTTGGAGTCCCAGGTGAGGGTGTTCTCCACCACCGAGAGGAGACCCAGGGCGCAGTTCATACCACTTCTTCCAGCAGTTCGACCACCATCTACAACGAGATGAGCTGGCAGAAGAAGTCCGCAGTATGTAACCAAAATGCTTTTATTTTCGGGTTAATTGAATGAAATATGAGAATGATGGAGGTAAATAGGTTGAGTAGAAGAGGTTTTTGAAACCAAACAACAGGGGTGTCGCGCCATCCTTAAAGTCTTATAAAGTCTTAAATTCATGGTTCTCTAATATTTAAGCTTAAGTGTTAAATTCGTTATATAATTCATATTCTGTCTTATACCTGTGACTCAAGGTCTTATATTTGTCGGGAAGGGACTTTATATTTTTCTTGAATGACTTTTCAGGAAGGAAATTTCAAAGTTGCTAGCTGCATATATAAACGGTTATCTGCGTGCTTGCTAGCTAGTCTGCGACAATGGGTAGGGGCAAATTCAAGGACAGTTGGCTGGAAGACGTCCGTTTCCGAAGTTGGCTCGCGTCTGTTGCCAACCCCCACCATCGCGTGATTTAGGTCTTAAATTTCATTCAAGGTGGTATTAAAAAGTCTTAAATTTGACTTGCTGAAACCTGCAGATATCCTGAAACAACCAACATATAGCCCCTCCCTCTCTTCCTGTGTTTCCTGCCGTTTCACAGACAGAGGAACGAACCCCTGATACGTCAGAAATCTAAATTGGCTCATACAGAGGCAGTCTACCTGATGTTCTCTTCATTCACTCACTAATAGAACATGGTTGTTCTAATTCTCCAATATTAACTGTTCAATCTTACACCTAGAAGTATTTAGGCGCCTAGCCCTTTTTCTTTTTTTCTAATACACTTCTTATTTGGCTTCACTGGATGTGTGCATTCCCTGTGCTCTGCTGATGTTTTCTCTCTCTGCAGAGAACAAGGCCTCTGTTCTGGTTCTCCCCGACACCTCTCTCTGGTGGCAGCATCATCTTCCTTCTACCTGGCCTGTCTGCTCAACATCGCCCGTGGCGGTCTTCTACCTCTTCGGGGATGACGGAGGATGAGGGTGAGGAGGGTATTCTCTTCGCCTGTCTGTGGTTGGTTGATATATATAAGGTGTGCTGGGGAGGCTAGTGGTGGGTTCAGAGGTGCGTTGATCCCTGCTGGTTGTGATGGAGGAGTCCGTCCAGGGGCTCTGACAGCGAGGGGCTCTATTAGAGCTGTCTGGCTGTCTGCCCGGAGAACCAGGTCACAGGTAGTTAAACCTGTTCTGGCTGTCTGCCTGAGACCAGGGTCCACAGGTAAGTGCGGGTGCTGTCTTGAATTCCAACAACGTCGTCTGGTCTTCGGTGAACCCTGCTCTCCGCTTCTCCGATGCCAGAAGGAGAACCGCTGGAAATCTCAACCTTATTTTAGGTTTTCAATCTTGTTATCAAAAGAGATGCTTTCTTGCATTCCTCTCTCATATATATTTGGACAAAGTAATGGATTGCGTTGAAGGCCTGATTGCAATGGCTGGTTCCAAAAGAAAGTCCAAAAGAAACCCCAGTTTTGTTATATTTCATTGATATATAAAAGCAAAGATTCTTAACACTGTTGAGATTTGTCAAGCGCTTAGATCTGTGTGTGTGTGTGTGTGTGTGTGTGTGTGTGTGTGTGTGTGTGTGTGTGTGTGTGTGTGTGTGTGTGTGGTGTGTGTGTGTGTGTGTGTGTGTGTGTGTTAAGAGCAGAGTGTGGTGTGGTTGTGTTGTGTGTGGTGTTTTAAGAGCAGAGGCTTTTGGCATTTTACCAAAGTAATACAGTGACATGCCACTCGATATCGTCCTGGACTTTGTTTACAAGTAATATCTTGATAATAACTTAAGTGGGCTCTTACTGTCGTAAAGTGGATGTTAGAATCACATTTAACAGTTACTTCTGTGTGAAATGATCAAAGAAATGCTTCTACCTCCTTGACCAACCTTTGTTCCTCAACAAACTGCCATATTACCCCCATCAGGTTGGGGCATGGGGTCAGAATCATTTGGCTGGTTTCATGTTTGTGATGGTTCATGTGTTCATGCCCTCCTCCCCCAGTGATGGTTCATGTGTTCATGCCCTCCTCCCCCAGTGATGGTTCATGTGTTCATGCCCTCCTCCCCCCAGTGATGGTTCATGTGTTCATGCCCTCCTCCCCCAGTGATGCTCATATGTTCATGCCCTCCTCCCGCGTGATGGTTCATGTTGTTCATGGCCCTCCTCCCCGGTGACGGCTCGCTGTGTTCATGCCCCAGGCACCTGTGCCCCCGTATCGGGAACGTTGCTGCTGTGGGTGGCCAGTGGGGTGTTCACCAGCTGCTGCCCGCCTCCCAAGCCCTGGGGCATCTTGTTCTTCCTGGTTTGCCTCATCGCATGCGCTCGCATCTACACCCTGGCTCGGGCCCGCTCTGCTGCTGCTGCTGGGGCCGCCAACGTATAGTGTGGGGAGACGCGGCTGCCAACAAGGTGTGAGGTACAGGGTAAAGGGGTTGGCTTCAGGCACATGTAAGGAGTTTCCGGGCCTTGCACGCAGCCTTCACTGCTATTTTTCCTTGGAAACTGATTGATTTTTGCAGGCTGGTAGTTAACCACTAGTGGTGTGCCGCAGTACTCTCTTAATTAGTTGAGAAGAATTCACTCATTTTTCACCAGTCCCCTTCAAATGTGGCGTCGGTAGTCTGAGTCCCTCCTTTGAGAGTCTTCTGCTGGTCGTGTGAGCATCAATGCGAGGAAAAAGGACAGACAGAGACGGTTCATAAGGCTGAATCTGGAACACTTCATGGAAACATTTAGAATGTATGTCTAATGACAAAAAAATCGCATAACAGGCAGGAAGTGGCCTTTAAAATGAACAACCAGTGTGTTTGTGAATTGGCCTAATTGATTACACGTTGTTCTCCCCTTATTCTGGCCGTCCATGTGTCCTCCAGCTGTTCAACAAGGTGGGTGTTCCTGGTGAGCTTCATGGGAACCAGAACCCAGGGCGACGTTCACCGGGGTAACCAGGCCCGTGGTCAATGGAACATGGCTCTTCATCTACCATTTGGGCTAACGCTGTCACATGCGTGCTGGGGCCTCTTTGCTCACGAGTTCTTTTAACAGCTTCCTGGTCAGTAAACGTCCGTGGACCTGACGTTTTTAAATCAAGTTTGTGGTTCTTAAAGACGTTTGTTTGATTGATCGGGCCTTTTCTTTATTCTTGACATTTCATTAACATATCAAACCATGGATAAATTAACCCGTGATGCAGCAGTGAGATGCTTCAGTCAGTGTTGCCAGATTCGGCGGGGAGATCTGGCCCAATCTGGCAACACTGGCCTTCAGTGGTCTCTATAAACGAGGTGAAACGTGTTGGTTCTTCAGAGATCTCAGATCACAATGAAAGTGAATGGTGTTGAGTTGTACCGTGCCCCTCCTACCAGCTGTTTGACCTGGTGATCCCGCGAGGGAGACGCTTGCTCCAATGTCATCAAGAGTGTGACGCGCAACGACCGGCTCCATCCATCCTACATCCGCACCGCGTGCTCGCCATTCTTCCTGGTGTACTTCTTCTCCATCATCGGCTTCCTCTTCCTCAAAAGACGAACTTCCGCGATGGAGGTCGAACACGCCTCTCCAGCCTCAAGGTCAGAGCCGCCATGGGGAAACGCTGACGCCTCTGTACAACACTGGTAGACATCCCCTGGGGACACGCCAACACCGCCGTTTTGAGTTTGAGCAACAAAGTGCAAAGACATTTCGGGAGGCTCAAGGCGGAGCCGCTATATTTAAAAACAAAACGTCTTACCTGGGCGCGTGTCGCTGCGGTGTGTACGCGTGCGTGTGTGTTCTTACCTGGGCACGTGTGTCGATGGCGGAGCCGTTATGTTTAAAAGCATAACGTCTTACCTCAGCGAGTGTCGCTGCCTTTGTCTTGAGGTGCATGGGTGTGTGTGACGTGTGGGTGTGTGTATGTTTGTGCGCATGTGCGTGTGTGTGCAGTGTGTGAATAGTTGGTGTGTAATGGGCGTTGCTTGGGTGTATCCGATTGCGTTCGATCGCATGCTGTGTGTGTGTGTGTGTGTGGTGTGTGTGTGTGTGTGTGTGTGTGTGTGGTGTGTGTGTGTGTGCTGGTGTGTGTTATGTGTGTGTGGTGTGTGTGAGCCTGCAGGCTGCTTAGCACATGCGCACATGACTAACTTGGGTAACTGGTGCGACACAGCCCTGGCTATCATAGTAGTAAGATGTCCGCTTACGAGAGAGGGGTTAAAGCTTTCTTTGACACTTTGCATCATAAACGCCCAAGAGGAGTGGCACACATTCCTTACACAATCATTGATAACGCTCACACAACAACGGTACCAAACAAGCATCACAACGTCGGTGTGTGACATAACCATGGGGATGACACAACCCCCCTCTTACCGAGAGCTCTCAGCCTGAAACAATGTTTTTTGCCTCTCATAGTGTTTGAATTTGAACTGAAACAGGGGGGTTTCTTACACTGTAAGCCCATTGCTCATGGAGCAGAACTTCAGGTTGTTTTGGTAGAGGGACCAAAAACAGAAACTGAATCTTTCTGGTTGTTTGTTTAGAACACAACTCTATTTAAGACCTGAACATTTCCAAACATGATTGGTGTCTATCCCAACACGGGCGCGGGCTGGGGGCCCTGAACTGAGCCCGAACCATCGATGAGGAAAGGAAACTGACACGGGCCCAGGAGAGGGCCCCCCTCTAGCAGAGCACAAAGAACAGCTAGTAAACAGCAGTCGTTGTGATGACTGTTTCTTTAATATGAAGACAGTCCTAGACATAAGGTATCATCATCATACGGAGTCTGAATGCAAGCCGTCCCCTATACGACGTCGTGACAACCAGCATTGTGACAACGAGACCCTTGAAGAGGTCCCTGGGGCCCCACGGCCAGAGCCAGTACATTACCACCCCCCCCCCATCCCTGTCTTTCAGCCGGGTGCAGTGGCCCCTCGGGGGTTATGCAACGGGCCGATCCCTGTGTGCTGACGCACGTACGCACGTATGAGGGGCCGCCTGGGACACAATTCATACCTGGTCTTACACACACTATTATAATCTTGCATATACACCACTATACTCACACACACACTATTATACTCCGTTATCATGTGTGTAGGAGAGTGTCTAGTCGTGTATGTGAGAGAGAATAGTTGTTAATGCAATAGACTATAGTGGTGTGTGTGAGAGAGTATAGTAGTGTGTGAGAGAGAGTATAGTAGTGTGTGTGAGAGAGTATAGTAGTGTGTGTGAGAGAGTATAGTAGTGTGTGTGAGAGAGTATAGTAGTGTGTGTAGAGAGAGTATAGTAGTGTGTGTGAGAGAGTATAGTAGTGTGTGTGAGAGAGTATAGTAGTGTGTGTGAGAGAGTATAGTAGTGTGTGTGAGAGATATAGTAGTAGTGTGAGAGAGTATAGTAGTGTGTGTGAGAGAGTATAGTAGTGTGTGTGAGAGAGTATAGTAGTGTGTGTGAGAGAGAGAGTTTGAATGAAATGGAGGAGAGTTTGATTCCTCAGCTCCTGATTGGCTGACAGAAGAGGCGCTAGCTCTGGCGCTCAAAATACTACTGAGGAGACCCCGGCTCTGACCTGCCGCTGTAACATGTTCACATGAGCATGGGACACCCCCACAGGTGGCTCTGTGCCGGGGCCCTTCTGTGCCGGGGCCCTTCTGTGCCGGGGCCCTTCTGTGCCGGGGCCCTTCTGTGTGACCACACTATGTACCCAGACTAGGGCAGATACCTGCTGGTGTCAGGTGTGAGGTGTGGGTCAATCGGATGCATCCTTCTCCATGTCTGTCTGTCAGTCCGTCAATATGTCACGTGAAAACATAATACTCACGCCAAGTGATCTCGTGTCTGCAAATGCAACATCAAAGTGTTCAAACATCCAACTCTGTTCTCCCCAGCTCAAGGGTCTCTGTGGGGGGCCGGTCGGGCCGGGGACTCCTGTAGCACGGAGAAGTGCCCGGATCCAAAGCCTCCATCTGCCCTAGGTTGGTCTTTACTCACTACCTGCTCTCCATACTTACTACCTGCTCTCCATACTTACTGCCTGCTCTCCATACTTACTACCTGGTCTCCATACTTACTACCTGCTCTCCATACTTACTACCTGGTCTCCATACTTACTACCTGGTCTCCATACTTACTACCAGCTCTCCATACTTACTGCCTGGTCTCCATACTTACTACCAGCTCTCCATACTTACTGCCTGGTCTCCATACTTACTACCTGCTCTCCATACTTACTACCTGCTCTCCATACTTACTACCTGGTCTTCATACTCACTACTTACTACCTGCTCTCCATACTTACTGCCTGGTCTTCATACTCACTACTTACTACCTGGTCTCCATACTTACTACCTGCTCTCCATACTTACTGCCTGGTCTCCATACTTACTACCTGCTCTCCATACTTACTGCCTGGTCTTCATACTTACTACCTGGTCTCCATACTTACTACCTGGTCTTCATGCTCACTACTTACTACCTGGTCCTCATACTTACTACCTGGTACTCATACTTACTACCTGGTACTCATACTTACTACTTACTACCTGGTCTTCTTCCTCACTACCTGGTCCTCATACTACCTGGTACTCATACTTACTACTTACTACCTGGTCCTCATACTTACTACCTGGTCTTCATACTACTACCTGGTCCTCATCCTTACTACCCGGTCCTCATCCTTACTACCTGGTCCTCATACTTACTACCTGGTCTTCATACTACTACCTGGTCCTCATACTTACTACCTGGTCCTCATACTTACTACTTACTACCTGGTCTTCATACTTACTACCTGGTCCTCATCCTTACTACCTGGTCTTCGTCCTTACTACCTGGTCCTTACTACCTGGTCTTGTTCCTCACTACCTGTGTCACGACCTGCTCTGGGTCTGCTGCGTGTTGTCATTGGTCACCTGGAGGTTAGTGGGCGGGGCATGGCATAGATCCACCCCCCCCCCACGCACGACCCATCGCTGTCTGAGTGTCCAATCAGATGACACTATTATTTTATATAAGCAGCTGGAGGATGCCTTTGGGTTAAATGTTTCAAATGAATCTGCTCGCCAGGACATCCTGTCAGTAGGAGAGCGTCTCCTCCAGTCAACCGCCTCTCCCAGTAGGATGACCTATTTACTATAATATAGAATAAATATATAATATGTATTCATATAAAACATCTATGAAACCAAACAGTGGCTGACCACTCGGTAGGGCTGGGCGATATGGACCAAAAGTCATATCTCGATATCTTCAAGCAGAATATCGATATAAGATAAATATCGATATTTGTGGACGGGATGGGTCGCGCATGCGCGCGCACGCGCTCTGAGCACCGCACGCCGATTTAACATTATTATTCCTACCGTTCGGAATTAAATACAGTTTGATGGTTGAATAAAAACATGAAACTAGACACTGCCTCCGCCTCGTATTTGAGAAACATTATAATAATATCACGGCCAAAAGCTGTGTGTGCGCTTCCGAATCGTAACGGACTGCATGGGGGGGCGTGGCTAGGGTTGCTTAGTTTTATGTTTGGGTCTCGCGGAGTGAGAAACCTTGAAGTTAGTTAACTGTGGAGTTACCGTTATTACTATACCTAACCTAACGTTTGGAATTTACCATTAATCCCTACCCGTTCAGAATTTAATATACAGTTTGATGGTTGAATACACCGTGGACTAGACACTGCCTCGTATTTGAGAACATTATAATATCACGGCCAAAAGCTGTGTGAGCCTCCGTAATATTATGCACAGAATTGAATCGCGACATGGAGCGGGAGTCCGCAATGATTTGGGGAAAAATGCTTTCACTGTGCACGTTGTACACAGTTGTATGATGTTTAATTGAATTAAATGTAACTTAAAACATAAACACAGAAATCTCAAATATAATATAAATATCGTACTCGACCCTTTGGTTGCGACAGTTTTTAAGCACTCTTTACAAATGACGTGATTTTGTAAAGAGTCAGAAACCTTGTATCCAAACCATTTCCATACGATTGAGCCCATGGTCTTTCGCTTACAAACAAGCTCCTCTGGGCCGCTCTTGCCGGCCGGCTCCATGTTTCGCGATTTGAAAAGAAACGTCTTCCCATGACGTGAGTGCAAGGGGGGGGGGGGGGGCCTCTCACACACACGCAGTGTGTGAGTGGAGGCAGAGCGGGAGAGACATAAGCAGAGTTACAAAATAGGAGGCGGGGGGTGCGGTTCGAAACTGCTGTTATTTGGAACAAATGTGCTGTTATTTCAACTCAAATTAAATTATATCGATGTTGACGATATGGTCTCGTTCCATATCGCGTTTGAAAATATATCGATATATTTCAAATATCGATATATCGCCCAGCCCTACCACTCGGTTGTGTCTGATACGCATTGTGGTCACATCTAATCAGGAGAAATCAATAAGGGAAATGAATGAAGGACTTGAAGATATGACATTTAAAATACATGTACACGATGCGTTTCACCTGATAGACCACATGCAGCACGGTTCAATGTAGCAGAGAGCCGAAGTTCCTCCTGCGTACGGATGGAGAGAACCCTTCTCCCAGCGTCGGTGTGGTCTGACCACTGCGGCTCCAGAACTCATTTTACTGAAAGTGTGTATCCCTCTACACAGGCCATCTAGAATGTGCTCTACTTGGGATTAAGAAATTATCGGGTATTGCCACGGCCATTACATTAAGGGGTTATGGGACAAACAATAAGGACATTTATTTAGAGCAGAATATAACACAGCAATTTGCCGACAGAGGACTGAGTCAAATCCCCCATAAAACATCACTTCCACACGTTTGGTGGTTCCTTCTTAAAGCCAAGCCAATTAAAGCACACAAACACATCCAAGGACAGAAATACACCTACACACACGCATCCACGCACACACTTACAGCTGCGGGTGGCTTGTGTTCTTTCAGGGATGGATTCGGCAGGGACAGTGACTCACACTCACACTCTGTCTCTAGTTCTTTATCCCCCTGAGTCAGGGCCGTCCACGTCCTCTGTACTGTTCACTACAGCTGATCCTATACTGTCTACTGGGGTTCACTATAGCTGATCCTATACTGTCTACTGGGGTTCACTACAGCTGCTCCTATAGTGTCTACTGGGGTTCACTACAGCTGCTCCTATAGTGTCTACTGGGGTTCACTATAGCTGCTCCTATAGTGTCTACTGGGGTTCACTATAGCTGATCCTATACTCTCTACTGGGGTTCACTACAGCTGATCCTATAGTGTCTACTGGGGTTCACTACAGCTGCTCCTTTAGTGTCTACTGGGGTTCACTATAGCTGCTCCTATAGTGTCTACTGGGGTTCACTATAGCTGATCCTATAGTGTCTACTGGGGTTCACTACATGCTGATCTATATAGTGTCTACTGGGGTTCACTACAGCTGATCCTATAGTGTCTACTGGGGTTCACTATAGCTGATCCTATAGTGTCTACTGGGGTTCACTACAGCTGATCCTATAGTGTCTACTGGGGTTCACTATAGCTGATCCTATAGTGTCTACTGGGGTTCACTACAGCTGATCCTATAGTGTCTACTGGGGTTCACTATAGCTGATCCTATAGTGTCTACTGGGGTTCACTATAGCTGCTCCTATAGTGTCTACTGGGGTTCACTATAGCTGATCCTATAGTGTCTACTGGGGTTCACTATAGCTGATCCTATAGTGTCTACTGGGGTTCACTATAGCTGATCCTATAGTGTCTACTGGGGTTCACTACAGCTGCTCCTATAGTGTCTACTGGGGTTCACTATAGCTGATCCTATACTGTCTACTGGGGTTCACTACAGCTGATCCTTTAGTGTCTACTGGGGTTCACTATAGCTGATCCTATAGTGTCTACTGGGGTTCACTATAGCTGCTCCTATAGTGTCTACTGGGGTTCACTATAGCTGCTCCTATATAGTGCTATACTGGGGTTCACTATAGCTGCTCCTATAGTGTCTACTGGGGTTCACTATAGCTGATCCTATAGTGTCTACTGGGGTTCACTATAGCTGATCCTATAGTGTCTACTGGGGTTCACTACAGCTGATCCTATAGTGTCTACTGGGGTTCACTACAGCTGCTCCTTATAGTGTCTACTGGGGTTCACTATAGCTGATCCTATAGTGTCTACTGGGGTTCACTATAGCTGATCCTATAGTGTCTACTGGGGTTCACTATAGCTGATCCTATAGTGTCTACTGGGGTTCACTATAGCTGATCCTATAGTGTCTACTGGGGTTCACTATAGCTGATCCTATAGTGTCTACTGGGGTTCACTACAGCTGCTCCTATACTGTCTACTGGGGTTCACTACAGCTGCTCCTATAGTGTCTCTACTGGGGTTCACTATAGCTGATCCTCTAGTAGTGTCTACTGGGGTTCACTACAGCTGATCCTATAGTGGTCTACTGGGGTTCACTATAGCTGATCCTATTAGTGTCTACTGGGGTTCACTACAGCTGCTCCTATAGTGTCTACTGGGGTTCACTATAGCTGATCCTATAGTGTCTACTGGGGTTCACTATTATGCTGTAGATTAACAACCAAATTTCAAATAATTCAAATAGAATTACAGAAAGTCAATGAATGATTGAAGATGTTTCATTTGCCTTATGGAGGACAGTGGAGTTCAAATAGTTTCAAGGATTCGCACAACAAAATAAAAGTGTGAAATAAAACAAAAAATGTGCCGAAATAAAGAAAATGAATAAACAAAATCATTTGTCTTCTGAAATGATTAAAAGAACAAGTGACGGCGGCTGTGGTAAGATATATCCAATGACGCGCAGTGGTCTAGTGTGTTGGTACTCCTGTAGAACTGACGGTGTCCTGATGAACCTCCTCTCTGTTGTCTCTCCACCCGGCGGGCAGTGGTCTAGTGTGTTGGTACTCCTGTAGAACTGACGGTGTCCTGATGAACCTCCTCTCTGTTGTTTCTCCACCCGGCGGGCAGTGGTCTAGTGTGTTGGTACTCCTGTAGAACTGACGGTGTCCTGATGAACCTCCTCTCTGTTGTCTCTCCACCCGGCGGGCAGTGGTCTAGTGTGTTGGTACTCCTGAACTGACGGTGTCCTGATGAACCTCCTCTCTGTTGTCTCTCCACCCGGCGGGCAGTGGTCTAGTGTGTTGGTATACTCCTGTAGAACTGACGGTGTCCTGATGAACCTCCTCTCTGTTGTCTCTCCACCCGGCGGGCAGCCGAGCAGGAGGACGGGACGGAGCGCGTCTGCGACACGCTGCTCATGTGCATCATCACGGTCCTGAACCAGGGGCTGAGGAACGGGGGTGGAGTGGGGGACATCCTCAGGAGGCCCTCCAAGGAGGTGAGACCCCCCCCCTAACCAACGGGTGTGTGTCGAGGGTTCAGGGCTGGTAGTGTGTTCCGCTGTACGCTGGTTATGGGTGGATGTAATGGGGTGGTGAGTGTGGACACATTACGAGCCAGTCCTACTCACGGACGTTGAGCAGACCGGTGCTTTCGTTAAGGAGCACCTTTGAGCACCTTAACCTCTCTCCTATGAATATAGTTTTTATTCAATATTAGTTTGTTTTTGTGTTTTGTATTTTTATATTCTTATATCCCTCTGCCTTAACAAAAGTGTCACAGTAATGAAGCCCTTCCTGTTGCAGCAGTATGTAGATACTGAGAGTCTCCCGTCATCGGTGTTATGTCTTCCTCCGACCTCCAGGAGCCGCTGTTTGCCGCCCGCGTGGTGTACGACCTGCTCTTCTTCTTCATCGTCATCATCATCGTCCTCAACCTCATCTTCGGCGTGATCATCGACACATTCGCTGACCTGAGGAGCGAGAAGCAGCGCAAGGAAGAGATCCTCAAGACAACCTGCTTCATCTGTGGTGCGTTTACGGAGACACACAACCATGACCTCTTCACATAGCGTCTCAAACCGTATCCATGGTGAGGTCACACCGTATCCGTGGTGAGGTCACACCGTATCCATGGTGAGGTCACACCGTATCCATGGTGAGGTCACACCGTATCCATGGTGAGGTCAAACCTTATGAGGACAGACCTCAGGGTCCAAACCTACTTGGATGTGAACAATGAACCGGTCAACTGCAAACGATATACTGTTGGACCAATTTCATTTTTTTTAACTAATCATGTTATTTTTTCGTTCGTGCTGCCGTTAAACATGTAAAGATAAACGGCAGCACAAATTCTTTATGATTAACTACAAAGTCTTTATAATTGGTTGTAGTTTAGTCCATGTCGTCATGTTATTTTGCCTCTTAGATTGCCCTCATCTCGTCAGGTTGTCAGTGATGACGTTCTCTCAAGGTGTTCTGTTGTTAGGAGGTCTTTCAGACATTGACACCCACGAGTGTGGCAAGCAGAACATACTGGTCTGTTTTCTTCTCCACGGAGGTTATGTTAAATGTTGATCTCCAGGCTGGGGTCAATTGAAACGGCCTCACTGAGGGGGCAGGCTTGGTTTGTGGCCACTGGGATCACTTTAAAGTAACCGCTTGTTGGCCTTCTGTACGCTAGTCGCAACCAAGGGGATTCTGAGCTGATATCATTAGTGAGTTTTAATATTCTGTTCTATGCTCTGTGCTGGGGTAACATGCTGCACGTTGCCAGTTGATGAAGAATAACGGCTCGCAGACTTTCATCCTTTTTTTTATAGCAAATCTATCGATTTCAATGACTGGTCAACGGGGGTTGGATACTGCTCCAATGAAGCTTATATTATAATGAAGCTTATATTATAATGAAGCTTATGTTATAATGAAGCTTATGTTATAATGAAGCTTATATTATAATGAAGCTTATGTTATAATGAAGCTTATATTATAATGAAGCTTATATTATAATGAAGCTTATGTTATAATGAAGCTTATATTATAATGAAGCTTATATTATAATGAAGCTTATATTATAATGAAGCTTATATTATAATGAAGCTTATATTATAATGAAGCTTATATTATAATGAAGCTTATATTATAATGAAGCTTATATTATAATGAAGCTTATATTATAATGAAGCTTATATTATAATGAAGCTTATATTATAATGAAGCTTATATTATAATGAAGCTTATGTTATAATGAAGCTTATATTATAATGAAGCTTATATTATAATGAAGCTTATGTTATAATGAAGCTTATATTATAATGAAGCTTATGTTATAATGAAGCTTATGTTATAATGAAGCTTATGTTATAATGAAGCTTATATTATAATGAAGCGTATGTTATAATGAAGCTTATATTATAATGAAGCGTATGTTATAATGAAGCTTATATTATAATGAAGCTTATATTATAATGAAGCGTATGTTATAATGAAGCTTATATTATAATGAAGCGTATGTTGTCCGTATCCTCGTCAGACAGAGAGCCCAGGCTCACTGGCTTCATGTTAACAGACTCATCACTTCTCGTGATCCTGTTTTGTTGCGCTGATTAATTCACCATGCGCTGCGGATCTGTTCCTGGTTGAAGGTGTGTTTTATATGTTGTTATAAAGCAGAACCATTGTTTTTCTTATCTTTCCATGTGCAGGAAAGCTATCCTGGCTTTGTTTTATTTTAGTTTATTGTACAATAGCCAATGGGCATTTATTTTTTCAAAGTCCTAAAACCGTAGCGAACTGTAACACAAGCCTACTTTCGTATCGCAAGTTTAGTGAACCGTTCACCCCTCTTGATCCTCGCTCTGTGTTCACCCCTCTTGGAAAAGCCCCGACAAGGCATGCATGTACCTCCCTGCTTGTGGAAGAATGATGATAATCATCACAATCACAACATGCATTCTACTTCCAAGTAGCTCCACCCATAAGCACCACCTTGCTCTGACGCCTCCTCCTGGGTTTACCTGATGAAGAACAGGATTTCTTTCCAACCAACAGGTGGTCTTTATGTAGCTCTGAACTAACCATCTGTTCCTCTCCCCTTGTCCTCCTCTCCTCTGGTCCCCTGGTCCTCCTCTCCTCTGGTCCCCCTCTCCTCTGGTCCTCTGGTCCTCTGGTCCTCCTCTCCTCTGGTCCTCTGGTCCTCTGGTCCTCCTCTCCTCTGGTCCTCTGGTCCTCTGGTCCTCTGGTCCTCTGGTCCTCTCCTCTGGTCCTCTGGTCCTCTGGTCCTCTGGTCCTCTGGTCCTCTGGTCCTCTGGTCCTCTGGTCCTCTGGTCCTCTCCTCTGGTCCTCTGGTCCTCTCCTCTGGTCCTCTGGTCCTCTGGTCCTCCTCTGGTCCTCTGGTCCTCTGGTCCTCTGGTCCTCTGGTCCTTCTCCTCTGGTCTCCTCTGGTCCTCTGGTCCTCTCCTCTGGTCCTCTCTGGTCCTCTCCTCTGGTCCTCTGGTCCTCTGGTCCTCTGGTCCTCTGGTCTCTCTGCTCCTCTGGTCCTCTGGTCCTCTCCTCTGGTCCTCTGGTCCTCCTGGTCCTCTCCTCTGGTCCTCTGGTCCTCTGGTCCTCTCCTCTGGTCCTCTGGTCCTCTGGTCCTCTCCTCTGGTCCTCTGGTCCTCTGGTCCTCTGTCCTCTGGTCCTCTCCTGGTCCTCTGGTCCTCTCCTCTGGTCCTCCTGGTCCTCTGGTCCTCTGGTCCTCTGGTCCTCTGGTCCTGGTCCTCTGGTCCTCTGGTCCCTCTGGTCCTGGTCCTCTGGTCCCTCTCCCTCTGGTCCTCTGGTCCTCTGGTCCTCTGGTCCCTCTGGTCCTCTGGTCCTCTCCTCTGGTCCTCTGGTCCTCTGGTCCTCTGGTCCTCTGGTCCTCTGGTCCTCTGGTCCTCTGGTCCTCTGGTCCTCTCCTCTGGTCCTCTGGTCCTCTGGTCCTCTGGTCCTCTGGTCCTCTGGTCCTTTCCTCTGGTCCTCTCCCCTGGTCCCCTGGTCCTCTGGTCCTCTGGTCCTCTCCTCTGGTCCTCTCCCCTGGTCCTCTGGTCCTTTCCTCTGGTCCTCCCCTCTGGTCCTCTCCTCTGGTCCTCTCCTCTGGTCCTCTGGTCCTCTCCTCTGGTCCTCTGGTCCTCTCCTCTGGTCCTCCCCTCTGGTCCCCTGGTCCTCTCTCCCCGGTCCCCCAGGCCTGGAGCGGGACAAGTTTGACAACAAGACGGTGTCGTTCGAGGAGCACATCAAGGCGGAGCACAACATGTGGCACTACCTCTACTTCCTGGTCCTGGTGCGCGTCAAGGACCCCACCGAGTACACGGGCCCCGAGAGCTACGTGGCGTACATGATCAAGGTCAGTGGCGCCGGGGCCTGGGGGAGGGGCCCTGAGGGGCCCTCAGGGCACGCACGCACTCACGCACTCACACACGCACGCACGCACGCACGCACGCACGCACGCACGCACGCCGCACGCACACTGAGGTGTACGTCATGTCGGCGGCCCCTTTATGGACGGCTGGCTCTCCCTGGTGTTTGTGTGTTAGACCTCAAGGTGGTTCTATATGCTTAAGTTACTTATGCACACTACATTCTAACTCTTCACGTTCAGATTCCTATGATATTACATTATCAGAACAATGTAATATTACATCTGCATGGGGGGTGGGAGCAGCCAGCGAGGTGAAGGAAGGTGAAGGAGGTTTCCCGTCAAGACGTCATGGTGGCGTTTACAGCTAGGGTCCATCATGGTGTCAATAAGACAACAAGGACCACTTTACACTGTGTATTGTCATGTATAGTTTCAGTGGAACATGTCGGGATCTTAATGCCTGAGCTACAATTCAGCCTGCATGCGTGTTCACTCCAGCAGTGGATGTGAGGATCACGCATTGCTTGGTTCATCATATGCACGTCATGACTGGTGAGTCCGCGGAGGGTGTTGTTGGCCCTCTGTTGGAGCTTCTAGAGATACAAGACACAGACATTTAGATATTTGGTTGTTTGGACTGTAAACATGCGGACCAGTGGTGAACAGGTTTGTTACAGGGGCCGCGTGCGCGGGCCACACCCTGATGACAGGCGAGTGAACGTCTGACCTGCAGCAGGCCAGGGCCAGGAGTCCTTCAGACTCCAGCCGGAATAACTTCTTAATCAAACTGCTCCACCTGACCTCGGAGATACAGACGTTGTGGAGGTGCTCCGGCCAATGAGATCCTCACCGCATGAAGTCAGAGTGTATTTGATTCATGTCATTAAATCGATTCAGTGAAATGATTCCCGTTGAGCGTTGGACGAGCCCCACGTCAGACGCTGTGCCCGGGCTGCACCAACGGGGGTCATGACGCACTCTCCAGGTGGAAACGATCTGTATGAGGCAGAGAGATGCATGTGCGACACACACACACACACACACACACACTCCATAAATGTGTGTGGCTGGAAGGTGGACCTCAAAGCGTACTTGGTCTGTGGGTTTGTGTGTGTGTTCAGTTGCATGCGTGTGTGACGACAGCTCTACATGGCTAGCAGGTACTGCTAGACCTTTCCAGGGAGCCAACTAATAGCTCTGCATTGCCTGGCCAGGTGCCCTGTCACTCCTACTGTCCTTCCCTCTCTGTTCCTCCCTCTAGCCCGCCTTCTGTCCCCTGTCCCCACTGTCCCCCCCCCCCCCGTCTCCCGCACATTCTCTCGTGTTTGTGTACACACAAACATAGACGGGCCTAAGCCACATAATGAGCAATCCACTCTCCTCCTCCTCCTCCTCCTTCTGAGATTCCGTAGTAATGTTTTTGTATTTAGCTCAGATCATAACAGTCTTTCTCTCTACACATGATTCACTGCAGCGGGGAAATGCTAACCTTCAGGGCTGCGACTTTAGCCTAAGCAAAGTCCTTATTATTTATTTGCACACAGAGTGCCATTAGGCTTATGTAACACACTGCACCACACTGTTTGTGTCTCCAGAAGGAGGGCTGAAGAGGCATCACTTCTCCTAGTGAGAGTATCTGTGAGTCTTTATCTTTAGTCTTCGCTGCGCTCATTTGCGGATGCAGAGATGAGTTCCCTCCACGCCGTCTTATTTCTCAATGCTGTGGATGACACTCACCCTGCCACCCCTGCCTCCAGGCTGTCCTCTCGCCCTAAGACTGCTCCAGAGTCTGTTAATGAAGCATTAGTATTGAGCATTGGAGCACCGTGTCCGCTGAAAGAACAGTCTGATATAGCGCCTGTCCCTCCGTCTGTCTCTTATTGAGCTTCCATTGCTTCTCCACTCCTCCATTATAGAACGGTGGAAGACAGAAGACGAGAAGACTTGGTCTCTTTTTATAGACAGACGGACACATCTAGACAGACACATCTAGACAGACAGACATATGGACAGACAGACAGACATATGGACAGAGACGTATAAGGGGCAGGCACTCACACACACTTAAAATTGGGCTTTGTGCAATTGAAGTCTACGGTAATCCCAGTGAATGTACAGTGACCAGAGTAGAGTGTGTGTGTGTGAGTGTGAGTGTGAGTGTGTGTGTGTGTGTGTGTGTGTGTGTGTGTGTGTGTGTGTGTGTGTGTGTGTGTGTGTGTGTGTGTGTGTGTGTGTGTGTGTGTGTGTGTGTGTGTTGAGCAGTCAGCAGACGTGGTGGTGGTGGAGGTCCGTGTACAGGCCAGCGATCATGCAGGAGCGTTATGTGATCTGTGTGGCGAATCGCCCCCTGACCCAGGATCACAGACCCCCTTGTATGGCCCTTATCGTCAACTCCTTCCTCAAGTCAACTGATGCCTGGTGGTGGGGAAGTGACAGAGTGGTCTGTCAGAATGCTTCTGCGTATTCATCTTAATCCATCAGTCATGGTCCAGTAAGGGAGATCCGTTGGCCTTCCTGTTTGGGGTTGTGGTGCCTTGCCCTGGAGCTAACACGTACGCAAAGACACACACACAAAGACACACGTACGCAAAGACACACACACAAAGACACACGTACACAAAGACACACACACAAAGACACACTTACGCAAAGACACACACACAAAGACACACTTACACAAAGACACACGTGCACAAAGAGGCAGACTCAGGCTGTTAGGTGAACGCTGTAGGAGCAGAGTCATGGTTTTAAACTCCAATTTTCTCCTTCTTAATTTGCCCTTAAGCTTTAGCAGGCCCCTCCGGAGAGAAGTTGCGGCCCCTGAGAGCTCTGATAGGTCTCCTCCTTTTATTTCTTATTTGCTCGCTTCCGAAAGCTGGGTTCCTCTCTTACATGTCTCCGTAGCTCACGTACACGGGCCCCAGCCCCGAGGGCCCCGTTGTCCAGGAGCCTGACGTACACGGGCCCCAGCCCCGTGGGCCCTGTTGTCCAGGAGCCGGACGTACACGGGGGCCCCAGCCCCATGGGCCCCTGTTGTCCAGGAGCCGGACGTACACGGGGGCCCCAGCCCCGTGGGCCCTGTTGTCCAGGAGCCGGACGTACACGGGGGCCCCAGCCCCGTGGGCCCTGTTGTCCAGGAGCCTGACGTACACAGTAGGGGTGTGCACGGGTACACGTGTGCACGTGTAACCGGTTAGTAAATCATAACCGTTTAGGAAAAATCTGTAAACGTAAACCGTAAATAAAATATTAATAAGTCACTGCGCCATTGTGTCAATGGGAATCGCGACGGTCTATACTTTCAACATAAAGTTTACATATTTATAATGTGAAATTCGTCCCAGCCTTCATGCCACAGATACTCCAGGGTCTGTAGCATATAACCGCCTTGTCTGATGACAGTTTAATGAAACAGTAAGCTGACAACATCCTGATTAACACGGCAACTGCAAATGAACCGCACAGAGGTAACCATGGCAACCGCTCAAAGAAATTAGATTTTTGTGATCATTCTGCTCACGCATCTGCCGTGTTGATAAAAATATAGTCCCCCTAGAGCGCGACTGCGGTTCACTTTAAAAAAAATAAATAAATAATAATAATCATTAATTAATGTAACAAAACGGTTAACCGTGTACACGAAAAAAAAGGGGTTGTGTAACCGTTTACACCCCTAGTACACAGGGGCCTTGGCCCTGTTGGCCCCTGTTGTCCAGGAGCCTAACGTACACGGGGGCCCAGCCCTGTTGGCCCCTGTTGTCCAGGAGCCTAACGTACACGGGGGCCCCAGCCCTGTTGGCCCCTGTTGTCCAGGAGCCTAACGTACACGGGGGCCCCAGCCCTGTTGGCCCCTGTTGTCCAGGAGCCTAACGTACACGGGGGCCCCAGCCCTGTTGGCCCCTGTTGTCCAGGAGCCTAACGTACACGGGGGCCCCAGCCCTGTTGGCCCCTGTTGTCCAGGAGCCTAACGTACACGGGGGCCCCAGCCCTGTTGGCCCCTGTTGTCCAGGAGCCTAACGTACACGGGGGCCCCAGCCCTGTTGGCCCCTGTTGTCCAGGAGCCTAACGTACACGGGGGCTGCGCTGTTGAGACTGTTTTAAAACAAGTGGTCCTCAGGCTGCCTGTGTCGTCACACTGCAGATGTATTCTGCTCTACAGGAAAGAAAATGTTGTGCCATAGCGCAGCGCGCACACACACACACACACACACACACACACACACACACACACACACACACACACACACCACACACACACACACCACACACACACACACACACACACAGAGGTGCTCGTTGAGCCCCTTCCTATTCTCCTTCCCCTCCCAGACAGCTGATTCCAAAACATCCTCCCTTCACAGTCCATTCCACGCTGTGTCCGCCTCAAACGGGAACCCCATTAACGTTAACACACACACTATCACACAGGGGAATACCTCTACATATAATATATCTCCAAATATGTATGGTGGCTCAAACATGTCTGTGCAGATGCGGGCAACACCCACGCTGGGATAAAAACAGACGGACGCACAGACCTGCTGTTCTGTAATAACAGCAGGTCTGTGCGTCCGTCTGCTGTGCATAGGGCCGGTCCACGGGGCGGGTCCATCTGGGTGACTCTCCAGGAGATGTACTGGGAGAGAGGACGGGAGGCCATGCTTATGGAGTATTATTTGATCATATTTCTGCCTTTGTTTCCTCCTTCAGTCCGATCATGACTCCCGGCCTCAGAGTGGGTGTTAGTGGAAGCGTCTGGGTTCAGCATTAGTGTGTAATTGTAGTAATTGTCTATATCTGGGAGGACAGCTGCCCTGGATATTCTTCTATTTTTAGGCTGCTTTAATTCTTCAATTGATGTGAATAAATGAATAGTCCTTCAATAACAATGCTACCACGAAGAGACAATAAACATAAAGACCCATCCCCACTAGAATCTCCTAGTGTATTTACACCTTCCCCTTCCCCACTCTGAACCTCTGCATGCTGGGGCCGGTCTGCTTAGGACCGGGAGAGGCTTTACAGGGGGGCACCAGACCGCCAACACTAAACACAAACTGGGCCATCAAGATGTGCATAAAACATGGTATGGTTGAGTTAAAACACAACTGTGTCCCCTTGGATTATATTAAAGTCCTCTAGATTTAGTTGCACTGGCCTGTACCATTTTTTTGGGGAGATGTGCCACCCCCACCCGGACATGGAACCCCAACCCGGACATGCCACTGTGATGTCAGCTCTGCTTGCGCTTTAGGTGTATGCGTTTAGGTGTGTGTGTTTAGGTGTGTGTGTGTTTAGGTGTGTGTGTGTGTGTGTGTGTGTGTGTGTGTTTAGGTGTGTGTGTGTTTAGGTGTGTGTGTGTGTGTGTGTTTAGGTGTGTGTGTGTGTGTGTGTGTGTGTGTTTAGGTGTGTGTGTGTGTTGTGTGTGTGTTTAGGTGTGTGTGTGTGTGTTTAGTGTGTGTGTGTGTGTGTGTGTTAGGTGTGTGTGTGTGTGTGTGTGTGTGTGTGTGTGTGTGTGTGTGTGTGTGTGTGTGTGTGTGTGTGTGTGTGTGTGTGTGTGTGTGTGTGTGTGTGTGTGTGTGTGTGTGTGTTTAGGTGTATGTGTTTAGATGTGTGTCTTCATCCTCTTGTGTCTTCCAAGGAGAACAACCTGGATTGGTTCCCACGGATGCGAGCCATGTCCCTGGTGAGCAGTGAAAGCGACGGGGAGCAGAACGAGATGCGCGGCCTGCAGGAGAAGCTGGTTGGGACGATCACCCTGGTGCTGCAGCTCTCAGGGCAGCTGGCGGAGCTCAAGGAGCAGGTAGGCGCCCTCAGAGGAACCCTCTCAGTCTGAGCACCACCTACAACGGCTGCAAAGGATCTGTGGAATGGGAGATGATGCATAAGGTGCCGAGCCAGAAAATTAGGACCCCCCCCTGGACAAAATGTAACCAAGTTGGTTTCCTTTAGTGAGTTGGTTTCCTTTAGTGAGTTGGTTTCCTTTAGTGCGTTGGTTTCCTTTAGTGAGTTGGTTTCCTTTAGTGAGTTGGTTTCCTTTAGTGAGTTGGTTTCCTTTAGTGAGTTGGTTTCCTTTAGTGAGTTGGTTTCCTTTAGTGAGTTGGTTTCCTTTAGTGAGTTGGTTTCCTTTAAGTGAGGTTGGTTTCCCTTTAGTGCGTTAGTTTCCTTTAGTGCTGTGGTTTCCTTTAGTGAGTTGGTTTCCTTTAGTGCGTTGGTTTCCTTTAGTGAGTTGGTTTCCTTTAGTGAGTTGGTTTCCTTTAGTGAGTTGGTTTCCTTTAGTGAGTTGGTTTCCTTTAGTGAGTTGGTTTCCTTTAGTGAGTTGGTTTCCTTTAGTGAGTTGGTTTCCTTTAGTGAGTTGGTTTCCTTTAGTGAGTTGGTTTCCTTTAGTGAGTTGGTTTCCTTTAGTGAGTTGGTTTCCTTTAGTGAGTTGGTTTCCTTTAGTGAGTTGGTTTCCTTTAGTGAGTTGGTTTCCTTCAGTGAGTTGGTTTCCTTTAGTGAGTTGGTTTCCTTTAGTGAGTTGGTTTCCTTTAGTGAGTTGGTTTCCTTTAGTGAGTTGGTTTCCTTTAGTGCGTTGGTTTCCTTTAGTGAGTTGGTTTCCTTCAGTGAGTTGGTTTCCTTCAGTGAGTTGGTTTCCTTTAGTGAGTTGGTTTCCTTTAGTGAGTTGGTTTCCTTTAGTGCTGTGGTGCCCTCTTAGTAGGCCATCTTTAAGCGGAGGGTGAACATGTTGCCCTACAGCGCCCCTCCTCCTGACTGGCTCTCAGGAGTATCGTGACTAGAGGGCTATAGTGACTGCAGGGCTGTTTTGGATGACTTGCAGTAACACGAGGCGTCACCTGCCTCTCCTGCATGTGATTCCAGTCACACACCAATTGTTGTTCCCTTTTCACATGGAAGTGCAGCAAAACAAAACTAGCAAACAGGAGTTCTCCATAGTGTGACCATCACATGCCCATCAGACTGTGGCAGTGAGGCCCCACAGCCCCAGGAGGTAAACCTCCTCTGGTTCCACCGGATCCACCATCTTGGCTTATCGCTAGCGGGGCTTCTGCCTTCAGTTCCCCACTAAGCTAGCGTTTGGAACCAAGATGGCTGCTAGATGAAGAGCAGATGGATGTTCCTCTGGGGGGGGGGGGGGGTTCTAGGGAGGGCTTCCTCTTGGGGGGTTCCGGGGAGGGGTTCCATGGGGGGGTTCCTCTGTTGGAGGGGTTCCTCTGTTGGAGGGGTTCCTCTGTTGGAGGGGTTCCTCTGTTGGAGGGGTTCCTCTGGCATCAGTAGTCGTTCATCCTACATGCACCAGATCCCCAGATATCTCAAAGCACGTGGGGGGATAATATTGCCATCTGGCTGCTTAGCAGAACACTAATGGCTGCTTTAGGACCTGTGTGTGGGTGTGGTTTAATCCAAACGGATTGATTGACGGAATGGACTTGATCCTCTCCCTCTACCTCCACAGATGACCGAGCAGAGGAAGAACAAGCAGAGGCTGGGCTTCCTGGGCGGTCCTCAGGGCTCCACCAACAACAACCATCACCACCACATCCCGGCCCACTGAGGGGGGGCTTTAGACCCTGGTCTGTCTCGGCCCACAGTGGAGGGTGACTTGTAGACAAAGCCCAGGTTATGTTGCAGCCAGGCGTAAACCTACATTGTGACCGCTCTCGTGCAAGGGATCAGAAACCACTGAGCCAACAAATACTTTTTACGTTCACTTGGAACTAACGTACGTGAGACGTGCCTGAGCGGTGTTGGTGCGAACATCCATTCATTCGGCGTGTTTTGAGATGCGTTCAAGACCGTAGGATGGGCACAGAAGCACTCTGATCTCTCTCATACTCCTTGGCAAGCGAGCTCCATGGTGCAGACACATCTGTCAGTGTGTTGGTGGGCCAGGGGGTTCCAGAGGGGGGTTAAGGGGTCCAGAGGGGGGTTAAGGGGTCCAGAGGGGGGTTAAGGGGTCCAGAGGGGGGTTAAGGGGTCCAGAGGGGGGTTAAGGGGGTCCAGAGGGGGGTTAAGGGGTTCCAGCGGGGGGTTAAGGAGTCCAGAGGGGGGTTGGGGGGTTAAGAGGTCAAGGGAGGGATTAAGTTGTCCAGGGAGGGGTTAAGTTAAGGGGACTGGTCCTGGTCCAGCAGTCCTCCACGAGAGAGGGTCCTGTTGAGCTCCTGGCTGAGAGACGACCGCTCGTCCACCGGGTCTGTCTGTTTGTCTGGCTGTCCGTCTGCCCTGTCTGTCTGTCTGTCTGTCTGTCCTGTCTGTCTGCCCTGTCCGTCTGCCTTTATAAGTGCTTGGTGTCAGGATGCTGAGATGCTGATCAGTTGTGGAAAATGGAGATTAAACCGGAGTTTGAGGATTTTATCGTAAAGAATTCTTTGTGTTTTTCTTTAGTATTCTGCCTTGCGCTTTAAAATTAACAATCGGTCTCTCCTGTCTGGGAGTTGACTTTCTTAAATAATAATAATAATAATAAATACAGATGTTTAACAAAAAACTGGAGATGATCATGATGCCTTTACTGAACCAATTTATTTTCCTTTTTATAGACTTTTACAAAGCATATGAAATGCCTGAACATATGCATTAAAGTATCTTATCATGCGTGGAACTTACTTGAAGGGCCTTTCTGTGGTAAATCAAATAGTTGGTACAAACGGTATGATTTAGTGTTGTTAATTACAGCAGACGTCCTTGTGAAGAGCGATACTGTAAAGGTGAAACGCTTTGTTTGCTCATCTGGTGTCCATCACCCGGACGCCCTTCTGCCCGGAGACACGGGGGAATCTTGCACAGCCAAATAGCTTTGTTAGCCCATGTTGCCTTCTGTAGAACAAAGTATATCATAGTCTGTTTTTATGTTCTCAAATGCTCTATTGTAATAAAGAAAACATTTGACATACAAAACTACTCGTCCAACTAGTGCTTGGAGAACGACAACCAAAGAAAGGTTTGGCTGTACATTATGAGATTAGGCTGCCCTTGCCTGATTTGTTAATAATGCAAATGACCTCAAATGACTTTCTCCCATTTATTACCTATTAGCCGTGATTACTTAAGGTTAAGTTAACCTTTTTGGATTGAGTCATGTTCAGCATGTTAACAAACGGAAGAGAACAAGATTGGTCTTGTTCTTCTCAGACAAGAACAAGATTGGTCTTGTTCTTTTCTTGGGTTTCTTTTATATGATCCTTACTTTCAATGAGACCGTAGTCATAAAGGAAACGTCATGATTTTCCGACCTGGAACCTACCTTCTGATTATTTTGGGTTGAAGGGACTGATGCAGTATCAGTGAAAATGGGCTGTGATTTTCTCCTTTGAGCAGTAGCGACCATCAATGTTCACATCCTCGAGTCTAGAGGTGAAGTTTTTTGCCTCTTTTCTCAATTATATCACATCATGGAAATTATTTTACAGAGAAATAAAACGTGTTTCTTAATTTCACCTGATCACCCTCTGTTGTAATTGTGTCTAAGGCTCGCTCGAGGAGTCTTGTAAGAACTAAGGTCTTGTAAGAGCTGAGATCTTGTCTTGTAAGGGTTGACTTGTTGCTGGAAGAGAGCAGAGAAACGAGACCTCGAGGTCCTAAAAAACATCCTACACCTAAAAGGATCAAGTTAGAGGAAAATAGGGTCCAGGTTGAAAAGTCCAGGTGCATTTAAAGGACAAAGGTTTTCCTGTGTGTGTGTGTGTGTGTGTGTGTGTGTGTGTGTGTGTGTGTGTGTGTGTGTGTGTGTGTGTGTGTGTGTGTGTGTGTGTGTGTGTGTGTGTGTGTGGTGTGTGTGTGTGTGTGTGTGTGTGTGTGTGTGTGTGTGTGTGTGTGAGAATAGTAAGTTCCCCTTGTGACAGCTGGCATGTGACTCCCAGTATCTGACTGAGACTCAAAGGTCACATGATCCGCCGTCGCTCCACCCCTGCAGCCAACAGGAAGCACATCCAGCGCCGCGTGGAGCCACGCCGTGTGGCAGCGTGTTACACCTCACCTTCAGCACAGGCCGCTCGCACGTCCCAGCACAAATGCTGTCTGTGGTAAATGCAGGCCCTTCTCTTCGTCATGAACAAGCGAGCACGTTCATGTCAGTTCTTGGACAACAGTTCTTGGACAACACATAGGCCCCGAGTTCCACTTCATTCAAGTACCTGCCTCAACTCTAAAGTAGATGTGGAACATCTCATGAGTCCAGCAATGTGAATGCACAGAGCGGAGAGACGGACTCTAGAGGGGGGTCTCTAGACTGGTCTCGGGGGTCTCCTGACAGGGGTCTCTAGACTGGTCTCGGGGTCTCTAGGCGGGTGTCTCTAGACTGGTCTCGGGGAGTCTCCTGACAGGGGTCTCTAGACAGGTCTTTAAACGGGGGTCTAGACGGGCGTCTCTCGGCTGGTCTCTAGACTGGTCACGGGGGTCTCTAGACGTTCTCTAGACGGGTCTCGTGGGGGGGGGGGGGGGGGGTCTCTATAACGGGGGTCTAGACGGGTCTCGGGGGGGGGGGGGGGGGGGCGGTCTCTATTACGGGGGTCTAGACGGGTCCGAAAGCTGAATTTCTCATTTGATCCCATCTAACTTCTGCTTGTTTGAATAAACCTGGGGTGAATGTGTGTGTGAGCAGAACAGTCAGGCTGCCAGTCGGGGTACCCCTTCCTAAACTCTACCCCCCTGTGTAGTCCGAGTCCTCTTTGCCCTTTGACACAGAACCCCTCCAACAACCAACCGGCTTCAGGAGTCTTCTGAATGCAGCCTCTGGAGCTCATGAAGCCGAGCTCGAACCCGGGCAGGCGCCCTGAGGGTCATGTTTACAGGGTTAGGGTTCCCAATTGTTGTGATGTTTCTTTGGTGAGCTGTGTCACACTGTTCAAACCCACGGCACCCTCTCTGTCCCACCCAGTACCTCTCAATTGAGCGTGAGCAGGAGACGCAGAGCTGTTGTGACGTGATTGTTCCTCAAACTACAGGCTGATTTACTTTCAACACAATTAGGATAATTGTGAAGATAATAACATTGAGATTGAAAACATTGACATTATCTGTTCATCATGAGGGTCGGGTGAACAGAGAACGTTCCACCAACGAGCCGTCACTACTTATGTCGTTAAAAACAGACAAACAGTTTTATCACGGAAGACACAGCCTATTTAAGGTATATTATTGAACATATTAAATACCATCCGCTATCCCTTTTTAATGTAAAAAAAACAATAGCCATGATATTTCACAAAAAGGCGCTTTATTTACACAATTGTTTCCATCCTTTCTCCTGTAAAGGTGAGCTCCACAATATATGAAATGGTATCAAAGCTACTGGTACACTAAAGCATCGCTCCAATGCCCTCTGTCGTAAAATACAACTCAACCCAAACCAATGAGCATTACACCAGCTCTAAGGGGACCCCCCCCCTGTAGTCCCCCCTCTCCCTTCAGAGCCCACCCTCATCCCATCCAGGGCAGGGCGTTAGACCTTCTGCCACTGCTGGGCGTCAGAGGCGCCGGCCTGCACGCCAGAGAAGAAGACCTGGTAGCGGTGCTTCCACATGACGAAGGCCCCGGCCACACAGACCACCGCCTGCAGCAGGTTCAGCACGATCTGGACCAGGAAGTAGGCTGGGAGCGTCCCCGTGACCACCGCACACTCGCCCACCCCCTGGTAGGTGAAGGTGCGGGCGATGGGGTCCTCGGGGTCTAGGGTGCACACGCAGTCCTCCTGGCCCGCCGGCCTGCAGTGGAGGCTGCTGGCCTGGGCGTAGTGGTGGGCAGCGAACGCTATGACCAGCACGGAGACGACCAGGCCCGCGGCACACAGGATCAGGTAGAGCAGCTGAGGGGAGGAAGGGTTACTCAGTAGGCCGACGGCTGCTTATGGGAGTGGTCACAGGAAGGATTCAGTATCTGCTCCTCTACAAGCCCATACTCGCAACACCCTCTTCTGCTTAATCAAGTCGTGAAATTGTGTAATAACGTTGACGTGTTCAATCCTATTGTTTTGTTGTGTGGCCCAGCAGACCGCTGATGGGACCCGACCTGAGACCGTGGCCGTAGTCTGACCCCATAACCCCCCGCGTGGGACAAATTGAAAAGGCTAGCAGGAATTTATGCAATTACACAATCCCCATTGCACCAAACACATTTCACCTTCTACTTAATCCTAATGTAACACAACGCACATCAGATGATGGTTGAACACTGCTTGAGGAAGGATGCAAGCGATGGTCATGTGTTGCTTTGAGATGAACTGTGTGTTGACATGAGTGCAGCTGTGTCGACGGGCAGAGCTTTTACTTCAGGCTGAGGCTGCAAATAACTAGGTCCAGGTTTAAGAAACCCCCAGATGTAGCATGGCTCACAGCAATCAACAATAACGACCACTTTGTTCTGAAACACTCAGATGTTGTGATGAGGAGGCCTTCAGACATTTGACAAAGACTTGAATAAAACGGTATTTGTTTGTGATTGAATGTCTTACTACAGCTCTTTAAAGTTTGTGCTTACCGCTTAAGGAGTTTCTAGCCAAAAGGACATTTTCTGAATATCTTTCTAAACATTAAATCCACTGATAAGGTTCAACTGCGGGGGCCATATCTTGAATCCGGCGCAATTGACTTTCTCAATGGCGCATGTGTCGTTGCTAGTTTCCAACTGGCGCAGAGCGTTCTTTTCCCTCCTGCGCCACGTGTCGGTAAATTAGGGAATGATCTTGCGCCCCAAGGGGCGGCTCGGCGAAATGAGGAGGCGTGTTCTGGCGCAAACGTTCCCTGGTGCTTTTTTGCAGTTTCAGAAACCAGGAAATACCTGGTTTAAAGTCAGTGGCGCGTTGTTCAGATGCTATTTTAAGGGCGCATGCATAAAGTTGCTTGTACACCTGGCGCATACGCTTTGCTTCTCTCATCTGTTTTTGACTCAAGACATGTCGAGTCATTACAAGTCCAAGCGGCAAAGTCTGAGTCAAGTCTCAAGTCAATAGCAGTCGAGTCTTAAGTCGAGTCGCAAGTCATGCATAATTTTGTCAAGTCGAGTCTGAAGTCAATCTACCTTCCGGTAGATTCCATGGGACCTGAGATCGAAAAATATGGATGGGTTTCAATGGAGATAAAGTAATTATTTTCTGGTCCCAGTCTTTATATGCCCTGGATTACACATATGTTGTTTGTGGATTTAAATGATAATTCGACGCGAATGATATACGTCACCACCCGCACTTGGAACTCCCTACAGACATGGCGATCTCTCTGCTCCACTTCACCGCTTTTTTCCAAGGGGATGATAAAAGCATCAAAAACCATTATAAGTTGGGGCATGTGGAGAGTTTCAGTTATGCCGATGGGGAGATTGTCGGTCTTGGTTTTCTTCTACAGCCTTTAACTGAACAATTGCACAATAAACGGTCAAACTCTTTGCATGAAAAATTATCCTTTAAATCTACAAACAACATATGTGTAATCCGGGGCATATAAAGACTGGGACCAGAAAATAATTACTTTCTCTGCATTGAGCCCATTCATATTTTTCGATCTCATAGGTCCCATGGGCTCTACCGGAAGAGGCGTGACTTCGTCACTCTATGTAGTTGCCCTCTATAAGAAGACGGTGTATCCCGGCCGCGGGAGCGCGCATGCATTGAGGGCAGGTGGAAGCCCACACTAGGCTTCAATTTCGAAATTGGCACATGGTTCAAAATGAATGTATTGTTCTTATAACGTGTTAACAATCTTTATTCATTCATTGTGCTGCGGGCAAATTGACGGGGGTATTCTCTGATATTAGAAATCTTAAAGACTTCGGCTGGTTCTCCGACTCTCTGGTACTTCCAAAACAAGTAAAGACTCGTGGTGGGGGTTATCTCGGCCATGGTGGAAGAGAATTGGGGGAAAGGAACGTTGGCTTTGACTCTAGAAGTCCAGATTAAGTTTGCCGCTTGAGTTTGTTGTTGCTGGTGACGTAAAGAGGTCAGCCGGCGGCTCTACTACCACTAGTTGAAATGGGTACAGCGCCACCTCTCGTACCGGGGTATGACATGCTTCGACCAATGAATCGGTTTTCTCACCGCCATGTATACTCAGACAATTGCAGTGGTCCGATTGAGGAACTATGGTTGTAATTGGATTAAGCTGCGCATGTAAACGTACGGACTAATTCATGTGGGTAAATGTTGCATAAGGGTTGTAGGTTCAACGTCCACCTGCTCCTAAAATATCCTGTATTAAATCTATCACTGTCTGACCAGTTCTGTGTGACTGAGTTCTTGAGGCATTTAAAATGGGATAATGGAATACAGGCACACTTGGTCACTCTAATCTATTTATCGAACAGTGCCCTCGTGAAGGTACTGGGGTTTGAATGGCTGTATGCTAATCACTACTAAACCTGTCCTGCTGCTTCCACTTGGCTCCATGAAAAACAATAATGGGCTTCAATTAACTCTCTTCAAATGCATCTGCATGCATTGTACAGCCAATACGGTGACACGTTGAAGTCCCATATAGACATCTGTACTGATAGTCTGTCTGGACGAGAGGGAATCTTCATTAAACATATATTGCTTAAGAGCGCCGTGTCGCTGGTGCCTGATCAAAATCTAGAAGGCTCTCCCTGCAGAGACACATGGAGGCGGTAGTCATGACAACGCTATAGCAAACCCAAGCAGCCAACCGGTGCGTCCTGCACAAGATATGGTTTTTCCTTCCTTTTCCTTTTTTCCGCCATCCTGATTAACATTCAACTGAGAGCCACATGTGGTTGGTTAACCCGTCCCTAGTCCCGGGGATGTGGTGATAGTTACCTTGGCAATGAACTGCTTGGTGGTCCTCTCCTCCGGGACGTAGGTGATGCAGTACAGGACGAAGCCCACCATGGAGGTTATACACAGCTGTACACAAGACAGCAGAAGGTTCATTCTGTTATGGACCACTGTGGTGTCTCTGTAGCATGTTGTTGCTGCCATTAAAGCCTCTAATGGAGTGAGGACTAGTGAGCATTAAATTGTCATCTGATTACATTAGGACACTTTGGCAAACCGGGATGTTTTCTTCTGCAGTGGAATAATACGCACACTCATTGTAAGACACAAGGTATGCTGTCTGTTTCCCCCCACAAACACACACACACACACACACCACACACACACACACACACACACACACACACACACACACACACACACACACACACACACACACACACACACACACACACACACACACACACACACACACACACACACAAACACGCGCCTCTATCTCTGGTGGAATTGGAGTCTTGTGACCTCCCTGCCCCCTTTCATTTTGTTCCACGGCCCTGGACTATAAGAAGAGTTCTGTCACCCTCCCTCTGAGTCCCGTGAGCATCTCAGTCCACTACGGATTCTGCTCATGTTTGTTTTGTCTATGTTGATATAATGTATGTCATATTTATATTTATTTGTGAGTGCAATGTTTTTTATTTATTTTCACGGACGAATACTGGAGCATATAACTATTGCATCGTATAGATAAAGTCCACAAGTGTATGAGGCAAATCTCTCACTGCTGTTGTGTTGATTTTTAGCAGATTTCATTATCGCACTAAGAAAGTCTAAAACACTCAGTAGACCGAGCCAACACCACAGACTGCAGTGTAGGTTCAAGCGACTGAGAGTTGACGGATATTTGAAAAGGCACGCAGCCAACAGAATGAAACAAGGAGCAAAGGAGCCAAACCCTCCCAGCTGTACCCAGAACAGTGATCTACATAGTCACCATGCAGCCTTCTCACCCAGCCACAACGCAGACGGAGTCAGTCAGTTTAGGTCTAATGTCCTTTACGTGGCTATTGGTTGTGCAGTTCCCCACACACACACACACACACACACACACACACACACACACACACACACACACACACACACACACACACACACACACACACACACACACACACACACACACACACACACACACACACACAGATCACAGCGTGTGTGGCGATGTGTTTAGGAAGAGGAGGAGCTTACGATGATCCCGGCCCAGTGGGGGGTCTCCCTGGCGCTGAGGGAGCTGCAGGCAGCCAGCGTGAGGAAGGCCACGACGACGGTGCTCAGGCCCAGCAGCAGCTGCAGCACCGCCACCAGGAGGGGGAAGCGGCAGCCGCAGCAGGGGGGCGACTCGGCCGTCCCAGGACGCTCCTCCTTCTTCTGGAAGATGGGCCTCTTGTCCTTCTTGTTGTCGTCCGACGAGCCCCTCTCCCCCTGGCCCATGTTCGATGTCTGACCCTGGCGCTTAAGTCTTCAAACTACAGCCCCCACGCCCACTCTGCTCCTCGCTCTCTCTCCTTACTGTGACCTGCTGTTCGGGTTATGTTGTGGTTCCTCTGGTTCTTTCGCTTGTTGTTGTTGTCTCTTGTTGTTTTGTGGTGTGCTGGTGAATGTGCCTCAGACCCAGACGCCCTTGTCTGTTTCTGCTGCCTCTCTCTCCCACTCTCTCCCACACTCCGGCTCAGAGGCTGTTGGGGCCAGGAAAAGAATGGTGAACTAATATGGAAAACATTTGGCTTGGATTTCCTGAGCAGCTCCACTGCCACATATAGCAGAGCAGGGGGGGGGGGTGCTGGGGCAGGAGGGGCGCAGGGGGACACAGAGGGGTACTGCGACATACCAGGGCCTGCACTCTGGTACAAGAAGCTTTAGTTGTGCATAGAGCCACAGGTACGGGGTGAAGACCTCCTCCAGCAGTGTGTCCTACGGTCAGGACTCTGGAACAACACGGAGAAGAACACGCTGCAGGGCACGGGAAGTCACATGATTTAGAAAAATAAGTCATCTATGATCATGAGACTTGAAGATATTACGCTTTTTAATCCGCTATGAAGATAATAGAAAGGCGTGGAAATGGCTGAAAACGGCTGACTTATTGTGGCCGATTTGTTTTTAAAGTATATAAAAAAGGCTATTTCACAAATATGCGAACATATGAATATTGTCAATATTTGAAGTAGGGCTACATTATTATAGTAACGTATGATATAATACAAAATGATAACAGTAAAATGTATTCAAAGGGGTTCATGTGATGAAGATGGTTTATGTGAGGAAGAGGGTTTATGTGATGAAGATGATTCATGGGATGAAGATGATTCGTTTGATGAAGATGGTTCATGTGATACCTGAAAGGGATTCATGTGAGGATTGAGGATGATTGATGTGATAGCCTACTTCATGTGATAATTGAAGAGGATTCATACCTGCATGCGTGCAGGGAGATTTGATACCTGACAGACTTCATGCGCTCGGTGGGCGGACAGGGTACTGCCGCGCACGTGTCCGAGCCACACGGCGGGCGTCATGGTTACTGACGACGCGTTCTGAAGGGGAGCTGCCGGCCGTGTTCTGAGAAGAAACCATCCAGCTCCTAAAACATCAGACTCACATACTTAGGACTGTATATGATAAACTCGTATTCAAAATAATGGTTTTAATACCCAGGTGAAAATCCTTTGCCGGAATTTTTTCCTGCACGCTTACTTTTCCTACACTTTCTCCTCGAATGAAATCTGAACGACTTGAGCTGAATGAGATAGTGGTGCACCTATAGGGTGGAGTAATCCCAGTGGTGGCGGTGGTGGTGGTGCTGTATGTGCTGCTGTTAGTGCTGGTGGTGGTGCTGCTGCACCGTGCAGGCGGCGCGCTGCACGTGAGTTGGAATCTATTCCTGCCGGGGTCGCGCGTGCGCTCTCGCCACCGCGCGGCACGCCAAGCGGCGTGAGGGAGAAAGCGGCCGTCAGTGTGAATCACGGAGCCGCGGGAGGAGGTCGCTGTACGCCGTATCTCCGACACGGGCTAGATCTGGATCAGAGACAATCCACCATCACAACTTATGGATGACAGGATCCTGCGACTGGAGGAAAGACAGTTCATGGAGCACACCGACTTCTTAGGGTTGGTGACGACACTTGATATCACTTTAGTATATATATATATATAGCCTATATGTGTGTGTGTGTGTGTGTGTGTGTGTGTGTGTGTGTGTGTGTGTGTGTGTGTGTGTGTGTGTGTGTGTGTGTGTGTGTGTGTGTGTGTGTGTGTGTGTGTGTGTGTTTGCGTGTTTTCATATACTAATGGAACGCCTTGTCTCCTCCAGGATGGAGTACCCCTCTCTCTACATCTGCAAGTCGAAGAGGGCGTTGAAGCGGGAGGATGGCGGGAAGGTGCGCTATGGATCTGCACCCATAACTCTGTGTGATGGGTGCTCCTCTCTCACTCCGCTCTGTGTGACGGGTGCTCCTCTCACTCCTCTCACTCCGTTCTGTGATTGACAGGATGCCTATAAGTTGCCCCACCGGCTGATCGAGAAGAAGCGGAGGGACCGGATCAACGAGTGCATCGGCCAGCTGAAGGACCTGCTGCCGGACCACCTCAAGCTGGCGGTGAGGCGCTTCTCACTGCTAAATCATCTGGACTCGGGTTACCTGTCTATATGAACTATAACACGAATGTAATATCCCTGTAGACCCTGGGCCATCTGGAGAAGGCGGTGGTTCTGGAGTTAACGCTGAAACATCTGAACGCACTGACTGCAGTCACAGAGCAGCAGCACCACAAGATCACCGCCTTACAGAGCGGTGAGCTGTGTGTGTGTGTGTGTGTGTGTGTGTGTGTGTGTGTGTGTGTGTGTGTGTGTGTGTGTGTGTGTGTGTGTGTGTGTGTGTGTGTGTTGTGTGTGTGTGCGTGTGTGTGTGTGTGTGTGTGTGTGTGTGTGTGTGTGTGTGTGTGTGTGTGTGTGTGTGTGTGTGTGTGTGTGCAGTCCCTCTAACGTCGTGCATCGTGTCCAAATAGGTGATCAATCGATGAAGTCTTCGATCCATGCCGATCTGGATGCTTTCCAATCCGGGTTTCAAGCGTGCGCCAAAGAAGTTCTGCATTACCTGAATAAGTTCGAGAACTGGTCGAGCCGCGAGCAGAGATGCACGCAGCTCGTCTGCCATCTGCACGCGGTGCTGGCGCAGCTCCCGCCCGCCGGAGGAGCGTCGCGGCTCACGCCGCAGCGGCCGCCCAGGGGCGGCACGCAGCCGGAGCTGGACGCGCACAGAGTCGACGGACAGGCCGACGGACAGGGCGACGCACAGACCGACGGACAGGCCGAAGGACAGTCCCACTGCGTGCCCGTCATCCAGAGGACCGGGGAGCTGAACGAGAACGACACGGACACGGACAGTGGGTACGGGGGGGAGGCGGACAAAAAACACGGCGCCAATAAAGGATGCGAGCGCGCGGCGAAGGCGCAGGTGGGACAGCGGGCGGTTAAGATCAAACAGGAGTTTGGAGACGATCGGGTGGCCAAAAAAACCAAGACAAGCTGTGATGTGAACGGGGTGGTCGGGGCAGACCTCTCCAGACCGGACCTGGCGCTCATGAGTTCACTGATGGGACTACCTGGTGTGGGACAGCATGCGCCGTTCTGCGTGCCTTTCTACTTCATCAACCCGTCCGCCGCCGCGTCCTACATGCCTTTTTTCGATAAAGGCAACCTTGACAAATACGTGTACCCAGCGGCGGCGGCAGCGGCAGCCGCGGCCGCTCTGACGGCGCCGTTCCCTTGGCTCTACCCCGGGATACCCGGGATACCCGCTGGGCACGCCGCTGCGGCAGCAGCCGCGACCGCGGCGGCGTGCGCGGGTATCCCCGGTCTGTCTGCAGAGAAGCGCGCCAACCTGGGGAGCTTCTCCCTCTCCCGGGACCCTCAGTCCCCCGACAGGGAGACGGAGTTGTGCTCACCTGACGACGGAGAGGAGGGTCACGAGAGCGAGGATGATGAGTGTCGTGATGACTGTGGTGATGGGGATGATGATGATGATGATGTTGATGATGATGATGATGATGTAAGAGACATGTCCAATGAGACTAAGCTCACATAATCCTTTACGCGCGGTCTCTGTGCTTGTACAACTGGCACCTTTGTTTGTGAAGCCTGCTAATCTGTGCGTTCTGCTTAAAGAAGTGATCTATTCTTGTTGTTATTAAGCTTATTTTAAGCGACTACTTTTAAGATACATTTTCACAGTGGAATTTATCATATCTTCAGAAAGCAGGGGACATTTAGGATAGCGCGTGCCTTTTGCACCTATTAATCATTTTTAATGATAACCGACAATGATTGATTAACCAATAATGTCTGTAATTTTCCGTGGGACACATTTGACTTATTTTGCTTTCTTGGACTATGAAACATTTTGGCCTAATCACCGCCAGACCTCAGACTGAACCGAGCTTAACAACCGTCCCTGGATCTGTCCTTTATATCAATGTCCCTGCTCTGTCCCTGGATCTGTCCTTTATATCAATGTCCCTGATCTGTCCCTCGATCTGTCCTTTATATCAATGTCCCTGATCTGTCCCTGGATCTGTCCTTTATATCAATGTCCCTGTTCTGTCCCTGGATCCGTCCCCTTATCGTTCCTTTCATCCATGTCCCTGGATCTGTCCTTTCACCATGTCCCTGAATCAGTCTTTTATATCCATAACCCCGATCTGTCCCCTGATCTGTCCTTGATGACTATGTCCCCGGACCTGTCTCTGTCCCTTCCCTTTGCCGGTGGCGCTGCAGCTGCCCTCTACACGGCCCTCCGACTGAGATTCTTATTGACTGGAAACTTGTTTTATTCATGAAAATGTAAATATGATGCAGTATGGAAAGTGTTAAGAGGGTGTCAGGCCAGAGTATACCTCACGCTGCCCTACAGGGGCTTCCTGTTCTGATACGCCCCACAGCTCAGAGAGATGGACATTTCTTTAAAGATCTTGGCGTAACTCTCAAGGTCGAGATGTCTTGTTGCTGACGTAGGCCAGACGGTCACAATGGGGTCTCCATGACCAGCAGAGAGCTGAACCTTTCTCCCCAGACTGCAGTGATCTATACCTCCATGAACAGGACAGTGGATAGCACTTTAAACAACCTTTTATATTGAATGTACATTGCATTTTCCCAGCGGTTGAGGTTTTTATGTAGGACAAACTTTAATCTTTGAGAGGTGAATTGCACTTTTCTCTGCCTTTGAATACCTCCCAGCCCCCTTCAAATCAAAGTACTTTTATATATATACACACTATATAAATGTATATTTAAGTCTTGTTTATAGAAAACAATTGTTTAAACCTTGTCTTTCTGTATGAGAAGTTACTAATTGCATCTCTGGCTGATGAGCGGGGGCCAAAAGTGCTCTGGTGTGTAGAGGACCACCTCGGGGTCTGGCAGACAGAGGACTCACGGGTTATGATCAAAACATCCACAGCATTGCTTCAAATATGAATGTTATTATGACCTGTTCCCTGAACATTGTTGCCCATGTTTCCTTGAAGGCCTCTCCTCTCGTGAGAGCGTTCATTAAGTTCTCCTGAAATGAGATGAGGGTTTATCTCATGGTCATGTCATCGCTTCTGTATTCTGTTCTTTTTCTTCCTTTCTGCCTCAAATCTGCCCTATCCTAAATTGTTCTATAACGTGTTATTGTGTATTGTAAATAGCTTTTTGTGAAGACATCATGGACTATATACGTCCTCTAAGTCCATGTTTAGAAGTATATGGATTTTTGAAAACAGATTTGTCTTAGTAACTGCTGCACACTATGGTTTATTCCCTACACATGAGTTGTTTTAAATTATTGCTAATGAATTCTAAAATAAATATGAAAACCAAACTTTCGTTATGCCTTATTTTGACATGTTTTATGTCATCTTAACTCTCAGCACCCTTCACTAACACCCTTACCTTAACTGTCAGTACCCCTCATCAACACCCTTATCTTAGCTGTCGGCGTCCTTCATTGGTTTTCATTTTCCTATTTGAAAGAGAAAGTGCACCCATGGTTTGAGTGAATGTTCACATGAACATTAGGTATTTAATGTGTGTTAGGGGTTAAATGGGTGATGTGGTTAATTCAAGTTTCATTGATAGGATTAATCCTATGTGGCGGTTTATCGAGGACTTTAATGTTAGATGCTCTTGTTACAGTCTAGAACAGCATCCATTGCCTTCTGTTTTCATGAGAATGCACGTGGAGCCGAATAGTGACACATTTCATATACTTTAATCAGTCAAAGGAACACGTTGAAGAATGTACAGTAAGCCAAGGTTTTGTGCAGGTTGTCATGTGAGCAAAGGAGGAAGGATTACTCCCATTCTCCCACAGTTCAGCACAAAGGGATTGAGCTCTTGGCTCGTCTCATCCTTAATGGGGTCATCCAGGATGGATTTTACCCTCAACTGGTTCACCCTTTGATGTTTTTAATCACCCTGCTTTAACTTTCCAAGATTTCTTATTTAAGGAATGATATCAATCACATGAAAGAATGAATCAACTTACTTCTTCAAGTTTAACTTTTGTTTATCTCTAAAAAATAAAAATAAAAAAGCATCTATGTCAAACATGCAATTGGCCAGAGCCATTTATACTGTTATCATTTTCATAATCATGTTTTAAATGACAAAACGTATGTACACTAAACAGGTTTTGGTTCCATATTTGGTTTGAAAACGTTCAGCTCGTCGCCGTCTCTGGGTCTGGGCTCACTGGTGAAAGGGTTCCCTCTACTGGTGAACCAGGAAAAAAAAGGGCTCTTCAAACAGAAATGCATTTGTCGATGATAACATTTTTATTAAAACATGCCTCGTTACATCAGCAGGCACTCAGCCAATCACCGGTCAACATGTTGCTGGACATTAAGGCAGAAGAAACAAGAGTTGTACATTTTGACATCATACAGGAGGAGAGCACAAGACCAGGAGCAGACCCCCGCCTGGACCCCCACTGTGGGGCCCCAACCGGACCCCCACGGCCGGACCACCCTCTGGTGCCCCATCCGGAGGGACCAGAGTGTTACGCTACGATGACATCAAGGTGTAGGTTATGTCAATTCAGTGTGGCAGCACTTATCATAGAAACAATCTTAACCAGTTGGAGAGTGACGTCATAAGCTGGCTAACCTTTGTGGAGTGCAAGGCTGTGAGTGGATTCTTCTGAATAATACTGCTGTGAGATCGTTCCTTTGTTTGTACGCTTTATGTCATCGCTTACTTACATTTTGGAAACAATCATGTATCTGATACAAGCATCTGTGATAGACCTGTGCTTTGTCTATATATATGAAGTACAACGGTTTTCACTCTACATTGAAAATAAGGCACTTGTGTTTATACTTAATAGCTGCTTAGTCACTTCTTAAAACCACACACACACACACACACACACACACACACACACACACACACACACACACACACACACACACACACACACACACACACACACACACACACACACACACACACACACACACACACACACACACACCTTCAGGTTTAACATCTAACGTTGAAGGTACAGTTGCTCTAGGAACATCCAAATATGGCCACATCAACAACACATGCAACAAGCCCATATAGTCTTTGGCAAGCCATCTTCACACATTAACAAGAATAAAAAAAAATGGCTAAAATAAACCATAGGGTTATCTTCAAAAAAAATAACACAGTTTAATTGCAGGAGATACTAAAGACATTGTATAGCTATACATTTCATTGTAAATGCATTGCTTCATAACATAGTATTTGGCTAAATAAATGTGAATGTGGATAAAACTTGGATTAAAAAAGTAAACAAGAATTCTGATACTTCAATTGAAAATAATAGTTTTCCTCAGTAACCAAACTATTTGTGCATAGGTAACTGCTCCTAGTCAATGACGTCCTTCTCCTTCTACAACACAGAGACATCCTGGGTGGCTCGCTACCGCTTGCTACTGGCGGATAGGTTTGGGTTCACCATGCAGGCGTGGCCCCATGCCGGCCGCTCAGCAGGCACACCAGGGGGCCGACGGGGACCAGTGGCGGTTCTACATTGAAGTGACACCCCGGGGAGACTGACTTTAGCCAACTATTTCCATCAGGGTGTTGCTCTATAACCCTAAGAGACGCGTGGCGTCCATATGGGCACGTGGGGCGGCAAACTACTTGCAAAAGCATGCTCCCAAAAAACAGGTTTGTAAATCATTGCTCCGAGTCTTTTTTAATTATGTGATCGTCACATTAACTATCGATAGCTTCTGTAGGCTTTCAGACTATTGTTGGTCTGTTGACATCAAACTTCGGACGATGGCGGACGGCGATTGTAGCAGAGTTTAACGTCTCATGCAATGTTGGGGCCGGGCAGCTCAGCGGCCGCGCTCCTCCGTGTGGTTATCGCACAACCCTGCAGGCTTCAATAAGGATTTCAATCCGTGCTCAGAGTGGACCCCCCGTTCCCCCTCACGTCCGTTCCATTTGGGAGACCCAGAGGTCCCCCGCACCCCCTCTCCTTTCCCGTTGTCACACAGCTGCTGTGCACGGCACCTTCTCAGCAAGCAGGGGCGCCTGCCAACGGAGGGGGCACCAATACGCCAATTCCCAACACAGTGATATGATAGATCATTGGAAACCGCTTCGCGGCGCATGAGGATATTTTTTTTAAGTGCTCGTGCCGCCCCCCCCCCCCCCCCATGTGTCATCAAATAATGCCGCTTCAACCGTGCCTAAAACCGCCACTGGGAACTATGGCGCGTGGAAAAGTTTGAAAAGCCGATGCAACTCCAAAAAACACACACTTCCAAGAGATACACATTCATGCTGCGGTCAAAGCGATGCAGAGCACTGCCGTCTCATCGTCATGCTGTTGTTTTCTAACCCCCCCTGCAGAAGAGCTTTCATAAAACAGCCAGCCTACCCTTCATCCGCTGAGCCCGTTCCAGGTCCCAGCAGGCAGGGGCACGAGGGGCTGAGGGAACCAGATCGCTGCATAGGAGAGGGACTGAGGTATATTGTACCAAGAGTGTCGTAAGGGGTTCTGGCGTTGGGGGAGTTGAGAAGAGACGCGGGCGGATGCTGTTCCCGCACACTGCGGGCCGGACCTCAGACGTAGATCCCCTCGGGGTTCAGACCAGACTTCAGGGGGCTGTGCAGGACCCGGAGGCGACCGGGTACCGGGTGGGAGTGCAGGGGACGCTTCAGGGACCCACAGAGAGCTCCCACCTCTGGAACAAAGAGGGGAGATGATTGTTGTTTAATGACACGTGTCGATGTTTCAATCTATGATTTCGGGAAATGAAACATGGACGGATAAGACTGCCTGTCAGTCCAACTCCCTACCCGGTCCCTTGCCCTGTCACTGCTCTCAGTACGCCAACTGGAGTCCTCCACAAGGCTAGCAGACTTGTTGTTAGCGAGCGAGGCGTGTGTTTCAGGGTGCCTTTGAGGGTGCCTTCCTCAGTTGGATACTTAAAAAAATGTAGTTCAATCTGGCTGTCTCCAAATGTCTCTTTCAATAAAATGTCACACCACAAGGGTTCAGCATTGTGCTGCGAACAGCAACCAGTTCCCTCAGCTCCATAAAAACAAGGACCAAAGCTGTGGCTGGTGAACACATTCATTAAGAGGACACCATCTTGGAAGAGGCCACTGAAGGGTTTTGTTGTCAGGCAAAATATGTCTTGGCATCTAAAAAGGACTTGAGGGTGGTTTGATTAGTATATTTCTCCCCTTGTGGGTAAGGAATATGAACAGAATTGAGTATTCAACCCAACTAGAGTTTTTGCGCGAGCATTGCACACGCTCAACCTCTAGTTGTTATTAACAGGGGTAATTGTTCAATGGAAAGTGTGTGGTATACTATGCATGCAAATACATTTTTAAATAGTTGTTACTGTTATTCAGGGCTGATAAGTGCATTGACATTTCAACTACTATTGGTTGAAAATAATCATCATTGAGATTAAACATTCCAGTGTCCTGGCCAAGACAGGCAGAAGTATCTTACAGTCACACATAGCATAGCCTACACACAAAACATAAGAAAAATAAAACAACTAATATAGTCCGCAGGGGGATATCAATATCACAAGACATTTCGGGAGGCTCAAGGAGCAGAGTAAAGTGTAGTCCTGTGGTGGACTCTATAGACATAATTCACCGTACTGTGTAATTGACATCTTTTCCTTCTGCGTTATAGGGACAGTGTCTCTTTAAGAGTCACGTGACTTCTGTGTTGATATGCCGGTCGGTGCGATGTTTGAATTTAACGTTTTTTTAATATGACAAAATGAACGACCCACCGTTGCTTGTTGAGGTGAGAAATTGTCTCTTCCCTTATTTTATCAAAATTTATATAGTCTATAGACAGAACGTCTTAGCTGGGAGTTTGTCGACGGCGGAGCCGATATGTTTAAAAACATAACGTCTTATCTGGGCGAGTGTCACTGCAGTATGTTTTTACCTGGGCGAGTGCTGATGGTGGAGCCGTTAAACGCCTTACCTGTGCGTGTGCGTTTGTAGTGTGTGCGCATGTGCGTGCGTTTCCGTGTGTGTTCTTGCGCATGTGAGTGCTTGCGGTGTATGGATGCGTTCGCGCTTGGCACATGCGCACTTGAGTGACTTGAGTAACTGGTGCGACAGACCTTCCATTATCGTAGTAAGATATGAAGTGGACCCATCTTGAGTCTCCCTTCAAAGACCAAGAGAGAAGGGAAGGCTGAAAGGAACCGGGGGGATGTTGGGTGAGGCCATGGTTGGCATTGGGGGTCCCTAATGCACACTGGGGGGGTTCCTAGTACCACCCGGGGGACATTATTCTCTGCCTCTCTCCATTCACTTCAGCTCCTTGCTTTCCCAATGCCTGGAGACCAGAAGTAATTACCGCTACTTCAAGGCTTTCCATCCACGTAATCCACACAGACCTGTCGGTATGCTCTCAGTTTATTCTTGAACTGAGAGCATTGAAGAACATGAAAGAGTATTTTCTGACCAATAATAGCCCATCTCAACGGTGGCAGTTTCCACTGCACCCTAAGCTAAAGGGCTATTTCATTGAACCAATGACATCTGGTCTTGGATAGGGGAAGTGTTGTTCATACTGTTTGCTTGATTTAAAAGGCTTTTAATATTGTCAATCATACCGTTATTCTATATAAACTGGTAGATCCTACCTAAATTCAAGAGAAAATAGCACAAGAGTTAATGACATAAGCTCATCTTAAATTAAAGAGAGGTTATACTTACTGTTGAGCACTCAGTGACGACCACACTTACTGTGCTAAACGCTCGTCCAAGTCAAAGGTGACCTCGCTTTAACCATTCAACACTCAAACAACATTCACTACAAACCATCTGGGAAGAGTCTCGATAAGGAGAGACCAAGGACTTTCCATCCCCGGATCACCATTGAACAGGAGAATTGGTTTAGCTTTTCTTGCAGATATGTCCCTGATGTATAAATAAATTCATGATCTTGCACCACCACCACTTCAACTACTCCTGTCATTCTGCAGGGATAATGCAGTGATCTGTGTGTTTGTGAACATGGCTTATCGTGTTGTGTTAGTTAATTAGTGTTGATGGGTTCTGCCCGGGGACTGCAGAAGTAAACCAGCAGTCCCTGGAGGTTTGGCCCAAACTCTGGCCCTTCTGGTTGTGCCCGCGCCGGTAAATAAGCAAACAACAAAAATGTAAATAGATCACCGATGCTGTGGCCGGGGGCCGGGGGGTCCGGCGGGTCGCCGGGGCCCGGGGGGTCCGACGGGCTCCCGGGGGGCGGCGGGTCCCCGGGCTCGGCCGGCAGCACGGTCACCTTGGTGCCCGTCTGCTGGATGAACTGCTGCAGGTTGACCTGCCGCAGCTCCTTGGTGAGCTGCTCCAGGTCCTGCTGCATGTCCTGACACCACAGGGGGGGGGTAACGGGTTAATCCTACCTACCTCCTCCCCTTCACACCCACCCCCTCCCCATGCGTCCACGCCCCTCACCTGGAGCCTCTTGCTGCTCTGGCCCAGAGAGCGGTCCACCGCGCGGCAGCTGCTCTCCAGCTGGAGGGCCTGGCGGTCCTGGGCCTTGAGCTCGGCGCAGGCCCTGAGGGCCTGGGCCCGCGCCTCGGCCTCGCTCAGCCTCTGGCTCTCCTGCCGCTCCCGCTGCTGCCTCTCCTCCTCCAGGCCGGCCTCAACACACTGACACCAACGGGTCGTTAGAGACGGGGAACCCACCAACGCTGACGCCTTCACCAGTAAGAGTGAAGGCTGTCCCTACTGAACATGCTCTCCTCATCCACGAGGTCATCGCTGAACGGCGCTCCTTAACATGGAGGGCCTTCCCTTGAGCCCCACCCGCCCCACCTCCCGCCCCCACTCACCCCCACCAGCTCCATCTTCTCCCCCACGTCGCGCTCACAGCCCAGCAGCCGCCGGCGCAGCTCCGTCAGCCGCTCCTCCAGCTGCCTCTCGTGCTCCAGCTCAACCTGCAGCTCGCTGGCCCAGAAGTCCTCCTCCTCCACCTCCACCTTGTTCTTCCTCAGCCGTCGCTCCAGCCTCAGGACCTCCTCCGTCAGCCCTCCTCCACCCTCTCTGTCCCCGCCGCAGCCCCCCCGCGCCCCCCAGGCCTGGAGCTCCGCCTCGTAGGAGGCCAGCCTCTGCTCCAGCATGGCCAGCGTCTCCCTCTGGAGCCCCACCAGCCGCACCAGCTCCTCCACGCGGCAGGCCCAGAGGCCCCCCAGGGGCCCCGCCGGCGGCGGCTGGCCCCCGCCAGCCCCGCCGGCCCCCGGCAGCACCCTCCTCTTGGCCTCCGCCTCCCCTGGCCTGCCGCCACTCAGGATGTCCCTCAGGCCCCTGGGGCCCCCGCTGAAGGTCAGCGACTTGCGGCGCGGCTCGCGGCGGCGCATGGAGCGCTCGTTGGGGGGGCGGAGCTTAGCCAGCGGCGGGAGGCTCTGGCGCAGCGGCCCCCGCTCGGGGCCCCTCAGAGGGGGGCCTTCTGAGGGGCCCCGCTCTGTGAGGGAGGGCCCCGTGCGGAGCAGGATGAGCTGGACGTCCCCGGCATACTGGCCCCAGGTGTTGAGGGAGGACACCGGGCTCTCGTGGGGGGCCAGCAGACGCTCAGAGTCCCTCCACTTCTCCACTAGAGTGTACCTCCCAGTGCGACCTGCAGGAAACACAGCATCAGGGCCCTCCCACGGAGTGGGTGTGTGTGTGTGTGTGTGCGTGTGCGTGTGCGGGGGGGGTCCTACTAGATGAGCAGGAACCACACACACACACACACACACACACACACTTGCAATTGATGTATTAGATTATAAAGAAGGTGGCCGTACACAACCTCTACTTCAAATGTGCCCGCGATACACGTCGGTGAAGTATGAAGAACGCTTAAAAATAGAAACACTTTAAAAGTCCAGCGAATCCTTCTACTCCTCAGAACATTAAAAAAAATGACAAGATGGGGGGGAGGAGGCTCGGAGAGGAGAACCCTGTCTGGGGGGGGGAGGGGAGTGAGTCACACCTCCTTGGACGCTACGTGGGAGGAAGTGAGGTCACGACCGTCTGCTGCACAGCTCGGTTGACTCTTAGAGCACAGTGAAGGGGAGGGGGGGCTCAGAGACCCTGGCAGACGCACCACCCAGCCCCCGAGGCCTCGCTCCCCTCAGCAGGCACTGGGTGACGACGGGGATGAACCACCGCGGGGGGCTCCTCCCGCCACGATGTCAGTGACCAGGCTGCTAGTTTTGGAGTCTGCACCACATTTAGATCGCATAAAATAACGTGGCTTATAGTCAAGTAACTATTAGTTCATGATTATTACTGCATTTAATACTTACTTTAAAATGTATACAGATTAAAAAGATGATATTTTATAAGCTTGACAAATGGAAACATGAGTTGGGGCCTTGGGGTTTGAGCATCGAAAGACATTCTGGTGAATTTGTGGTGGAAATGTAAAGGAAAGAAAACTTAAAGGAAAACCCCCCTGTTGGTTACTACACAATGTCTACACATACTACTACATTACTACACATCCCAATCCACCAACAACAAGGCCTCAGGTCTTTGAGAGTTCCTTTATTTTGTGTCTGTAGTTATGTTGCTGTGGGCCTTTTGGTCATATTTTCAAATAAAAAATATATACACATTTCTTTTAATATTTTCCTCCTCATACGTTGTAGATACCAGCTCCACATCATAACCTCAACCATAGCCTTCAACCTTCCTTAAATGTTTATTTTATAAATTGGTTATTCTGTTTATTCTTCAACATGTTCTGGTATTCAGATGAGGTCAGATGCTCAATATAGTGTTTTCATAGAATTAACATTATTGGGCCAATCACACACACACACACACACACACACACACACACACACACACACACACACACACACACACACACACACACACACACACACACACACACACACACACACACACACACACACACACACACCTTGAAAATCCAATCATAGTCAGGCTAACCCAATAATTTGGTTTTCTCGAGTGTCAAGTAAAGGCACTGAATGAGAGATATCTCTAGAGCAGTGGTTCTCAAACGAATGCAGTGGGGGCTTCTCCAGTGATGAGAGGGAGGAAGATCCTTCTTAACATTGTTAAAAATGTAGATTGCCCAGACTACTAATGAATTAATGCCCTTAAATATTACTACTTTAATGCCTCTGTTTATGTAATCTTCGTTTCCCTCGGTAAAGGAACATCAGCACCCCCTATCGCCTATTGACAATAACTTCAGGGAGGACGTTCCTCCCTCATCCTCAGTTGACTCCCATTTATTTCCCCGAAAGTGTTGGCGGCCGGTGGATAACATGGGGCTCAATGGGAGAGAGGAGGAAAGTCCTCTTCCGAGTGGGGGTGACTAGCTCGGGGATCTGGATCCCACCTACGTCTGTTCATTGTGCATGGCTGCGCTATGAACCAATAAGCAGGAGCCCTAGCTTCGCTATGAACCAATAAGAGGAGCCCTGGCTGTGCTATGAACCAATCAGCAGAAGCCCTGTCTGTGGAGCAGCCTGGAGGGAGGGGTTATGGCGCGTTCCTCAAGCCTCGAACGCAAGACCTCCAAGTCGAAAGTCGAAGATCTCCCAGCTTTCTTGCGCCATTTCTCGGAGGCACGCCCCCTTTTTAGCTTCATGTTTCTAGAGCAGTGATGATGACACTCAACAATATGGCAGCGCCCGTGAAGAGATGTATTTTCTATGTATTTGTAATAGGCCTACGTTGGTCATTTTAATGTCTATTTTAAATGCTTGATTACATTGCTACTTTATTCCGGTCACCAATTTATACATTGCATGGTCTTGCTGTGCGTGCAATACAATGTAAAATTGTGTTGTTTGTTTTCGGGCTGGTTTGCGACTAACCAATTTCATGACACAATCACAAAGACGAACAGGAACGCTAGAATTGCTCCGAGATCGGAAATGACGCAACTCGGAAGGCTGGCGTCCGAGGATTCAGGAACATACCATTATCCATTATCCCCTCAAGTCTAGGCTACAAGAACCAACGAACCCGCTCAGTCGTATGCCTCGTTTCCGACAAGTGGTGCGCTACAGTTCGTTGCGTGACAGTGCGGCTCTGTTCGGTAATATTGCCGTTTCCGTAGCCCGCGGCCGGACTGCGGAGCCCGCGGCCGGACTGCCCGCGGCCGGACTGCCCGCGGCCGGACTGCCCGCGGCCGGACTGCCCGCGGCCGGACTGCCCGCGGCCGGACTGCCCGCGGCCGGACTGCCCGCGGCCGGACTGCCCGCGGCCGGACTGCCCGCGGCCGAGCTGTGGAGCCCGCGAGGAGGATTGACTTGATCTATAAATGAAGTCCCTCAATCTTAATGGCTTAACACCATGACCAACATTCTGAAACATCCATTAACATCCACTTTTGCCTCGAACAATGTTAGGCTTACAGCCCATGTAAATAGTTGTGAAATAAGGTTCTCTTGTTGCTCTTTTAATTGATTGTTTCTCTGACTGTTCTGTTTGATATTGTGGAAAGGATGTTAGTGAATGATTCAGAGCATGATGCATTTTAAATGGCATCACTTTTGGTCTTGCGTCTTAATTTTTCTTAAAACAATTGTAGCTGAAAATAAACATAGCCAAATTACAACCAATAGCTTCAGTCATTGAGGGGTAAAATAGGCCCAACGCTAGACCCAGATTTTTTAATTAATTTTTTATAAATCATGAGTAGCCTTGATTTGACTAATTGGGTTTGCATCCTTTCCTTCTGCCCTTTGTCATTGGTGGATTGGTATCATCTCACATAATTATCCCTCCATACTATTTTGTAGTTCACCAAAACACCCTGAAACAACGCTAGTCTCACATAGTTATGCCACCATACCCCACTAACAGTGCAAGCAGGCCAATGGCAACCAAGCACGCAGTCCTTCCTCCCTCACTTTAAAACCACCAGCCGCCATTGTACAAATGTAAATACATTTGCCATGAGATCATGTTCTCACTTGCTATGCGTGTGTGTGTGTGTGTGTGTGTGTGTGTCTCTGTTCTAGTGCTACCACTTTGTACAGCTGACGACAGCTAATTACACCATTACAAATTCAATACTTGTAATTGAAAAATTATTTTAAGTTCCAATTTGTGTTCAAACTATCTCCCAACAGAGCAGATACACAGATCAGGAGCGGAGCGGGTGGTCCTACCTATGGCCTGGGCGAGGGCGATGACCACGTCGTGGCAGGAGGTAGCCTCAGTGACCCCGCAGACCACCCTCTGCACCCCGTCCACCCAAACCTTCAGCTCCATGTCACCAGTCCATGACGGGGCCCCTGGTGGGATGGCTCCTCTGATGGTAGGGGACTGGTCCTGTCAGCTACCTTACTGGGAGGGGAAAACAGGAAACACCGGGTCAGGACTCCAGGAAGGGCTCTCCAAGGCCGGTGATTGGGCGTCTCTGCCGTGATATCACATCCTTTACGAAGAGAATAAATGCAAGCTAAGCTGATGCGTCACGTAGCACGCTAACGGTTATTTTATAAACTAAAACATATGAATAAAGCATAACTTTATTTCGCTTAATAAAGATGAGGAGAATATTAGCTTTGGACTGGCCCTGCTTAGCATGGGGGAAACAGCCGGACTTAACACCGTTTCTCTGTCCTCATCCTGAGAATAGTGTTGGGTCTGTCTGGGGTGCTTACAGGAAGACCTTCCAACCGGGACTCTGAGGTCAAGTTCCTGCTTTTGTTTCACAAACCACATGAGAGCAGAAGAGAGAGAGCAGCTTGATGACGTTATCAAAAAGCAGGAAAAGGACAGGAAATGTGCAGGGGAGAGAAAAAAGGCTGTTAAAGTTAATGATACCGAGGGGGCAAGAGGAAGCTAGCACATCGAAGATTAAAATATGCACTTCACACAGAGCAATCATACAAGGGACTAGACAAAATAAAGGGAGCAATTTAGTTATCAGTGCATAAAGGAATATTTTAAATATTAAGTTGGTACACTGCTCAGTATTTTTCAATGGACTCACTCTAGCAAAACGGATCACAGCTTAGACATTTTCAGATTGGTATCAGAGCATGGTAAAGAAAACACTGCAGGAAAAGGACATTTTCATTCCGTAGGATTGCACACTATGCGTCATTAAGCGGTTTGTCTGGGACATTTCCTCCAAATGGTCCATGGGGTTAGTCTGTTTGGACCATAACCCAGACAGGGTCAAACATGGCACAGCTGAAGCAACATAGGGCCGCTTTCAAACACACGTTCACAGCACTAGCCAACATAACCTACCAACTCTAGACCGGGACCCTAAGGACATTGAGACTTCAACACTGAAGCAGACGGCTTCTGAAGCCTACTTCAGAAGATGGCTTGCCGGTACACAACTGTGTCACGCGAACGTGTAAACACATGAGGGGTAGCTGTTAGGAAGGAGTTGATCATTCGTGGCATATTTACAGCTGGTTCCAAAGTGATTTTGTCTTTCATCCCGATTGCCCTTAAATGGAAGAAAGTATTGGGAGGAGGAAGCGGCCTCATGTGTACCACAACACAGACATGGCAACACTGCACTGACCCACAGCCCTCTCGCCTTCACGTCTTATTACTTACAAGCCAAGGTCGTTCAGGATAAAAAAATGTAGTGTACTGTAATACAATTCTCAGGCACTTCACATTATTTAGGAACACTAGATTACCCCACAAATATCTTTCTTTTTCATTTCTTTTATGTTACTGTCTTGACTCATTGTATGCTTTTACAGAAGGGATTTATTTATTTTAACATTATTTTAACAATCAAACCGCTATCAATACATTTTAAAGTAAGTAAAAACCAAACAAGGGAAAGTTAAAAGTGCTAAAGGATAAACGTGTAGATAAGAGTCACAAGTGCAGCAGAAGAGAGCCCACTTTTAAAACTGAAAAAAAAAGTCTCCTTCCTCTCAACTCCCTCCCTACTGACGCTCGCCACTATTGCAAAGTGTTGCATTTCCCGCACATGTGATTGAGAATCAAGACAGATACTCTAAACCAATCAAGAATGGAATGGCTTGAATGGTCAGATACGGGCCATGTTTGGCTCATAAAGAGGAAGGCACAGTGACTCAAAACAGATATTCTCCGTCCAATTCACTCCCTGATCGCTGACAAGTGGCTAGCCATTTCCAGCCGGTTGTCAATACGACCCCAAAAATACCCATGAGAAAAACCACCAATAGACAAAAAGGTTTCCATCTGTGGAAAGATATGGCTGACTTTCCTTTTCATTTAAATGGAAATGCAATATTTCAAGAGAGACATATGACAACTGTGTTTTCATAAACCAGAAATTATGCTCTCTTTTTTCAGAATCTTTGCTCACTGAATGCATAATATTAAATTGCCATGGAATGAGCCTTGAATCAGCCCATGTTAAAAGGTATAATATGTACAAAAGCACTTTACTAAATGATTAAATGACCATGTACTCATCAGAGAGTAAGGAAACAGGCATATTCAAAATACTGGGTTCTCCAACAACAGTGCTTGTTTTGTCCTGTGCGTTATAATTCACTTTTCTGAGTGCCCTGGTCTGCCAGATTGAAACACTTTGCCACACAAACACAGAGCGTGTTGCAGCCATGGAAGCCAGACAACAGGATCAACTGAGATTGTACAAGATTCTGCCCAATTTAAGGGCAGATCCTCTTTTAAAGAAAACGACATGAGAAGAGCGGTCCTAGAACGTGGGTAAATCTTTGGGTTAAAGTAAAGGCAAGATTATCTATTTGGTGGTTTTAGATTTACAGGAAGTGATGTAATCCCCCACTGAGAGACCATCAAAACAAAAGAAAAAAACAATTTATGGGGGTTCTAGAATTAATAGGGAGTCAGATAAAGACGACTGGTCTCCGTAAAATATGAAAAGGGCATTATGGTCTAATAAATGAAAAACTTGGAGGCTTTAGTCCTTACAGGAAGTGAACACCAATAGAAGGTGATCTAGGGCTTGAAGAGAGACTTGGAGAGAGCCAGAGACCTGGTTTCTCTTTCATAAGTAGGCTTCAAACACATTGATATGAAAGGAGGGCACCGTCCAATGCTCTGTCTCCTGATGGCTCAGCCAACGGCCTGCTTCCCAGATTAGGAGCAGATTCCCCAAACCTATCGATCCGAGCATATTATGAGAATTCAGACCTCTATCTAATTTGAAGAAAAGTTTACGAGCTAAATGCCCAAAAACATATTTAAATCAGGTAAGGAGCATGCCACGGGCCCCTTTGAACCTTTGCCCCTTACATACAACGGAAGTTGTCCACATTGTGGTTTCTAACTTAATCCTCCAACTTGAAACCGCCGGCCAATCTTTGCCCAATTCCTCTAATGTTTCCCTTACCTTCATGATCTTTCTAGATGGCTAAACCGATGGCTAAACATGCACTGCTGCTACTGCAGCAATGCACCTGGTCTTTCGGAAGTCCAGAACAGAAGAAATACGTCATCCCTGCCGCACTCTTAAATCTAAGTTTTGTATTGAAAGAGCATCATCAAACCTTTAGAACACAGATATAACACAGAACCAGGGTCTCCCCATGTCAAGGCCTGTGGCACGCCAGGCCTCAGTTGTGGGGTGGTTGTTTTAAGATGTCAAGGGGTGGGTGTGGGGAGACTCTGTGGGAAACATTGACGGTTGAAGGTTAACCAGTGGCATCTGTTGTTTACGTGAACGCACTTCAGCAAGTCTGAGATCAACAACAGAGCACAAGTAGACTGTCTGGACCGAGGTCCACTCGCTGCCTATTATATAACCATAATAGTTATATATGTATATTTGTACCATTCATCACTATATGGGAGATGGCTTAGCATTCCACCACGATAGACGTGTTGGTTGCTGGTTATCGCAGTAAAGTTGGTATGGGTCCTCCAACTAACTAATTTTTGTCGTTTCTTTTAACACGTTTTTATTTTGTTGATATGTATTGTCGTTTTTATCAGGATTTATAATTAAATTTATTAAGCTTCCCTTGCGTATTGTTTGTTGAGATTAAATAGAATTCGTTCCGCCCATTTAGACCTGGTCGTAGGCAGAGTTTCCCGGATGGTTACACTTTGAAATACGGAACGTGCACTGCAAGAGCGTGCTCCACAACAAACTTATAAGTCATAGCAGAAGGGTGGATGCACTCTAGTACAGACAGCAGCCTCCTCTCGAGGACAGCTTTCATATTTTTCACAATTGGGCAATTACTTGCCTGGCCGAACATGTTATTTGTTCAGGAGCAGGCATAAAGGCGCAGGGTTTGCAAGAATGGCTGTGTTTCCAAACCAGATTGAACCTTTTCCTCTACGGGCAGTGTCAATCAGCTGGTGTGGATCCTTGCGAACAACACATAATCAGTGGAGTTCCACTGATGAAGGAAGTATGTCTGGAGTACTTAACTCAATGACTTAGTGCACAAAAAGGAACTTTTAGAGCGAGACTACGGGTATTAGAATGGTTTATGGAAACATTCAACTAGGGCCAAAGGCAGCGGACTGATTGAGGAGAAGAGGTCGACTCGGATTAGGCGTTAAGATTGTACTATGACGTTTTGCATCGTCTCCATCGCATTTTCACAAGGTAGGCCCATTTGAGGTTTTGGCACCCGACACCAGCACTGGTGTCATGGGTCCGGTTGAGATGGGACTTCTAGAAGTGTGGTTTACCAAGCAAGCCAGGTCGTAGGTGCAGTGTGTGCGTTCCTGCTGAGCGAGCTGACTTCAGGAGAACTCAGATTAATTTAGATTCTCGTCTTGTTGGGTGAATGATTTTCGGGAATTGACTTTCGGCCTTACGCTGCAGTGAACCATTTAGGCGGCCGCGGGGCAGTCGGGGCGCAAGGGCCATATGTCTGGGCTCGCGTGAAGGGCGTTCATGTATCAAAATGAAACTAATACATTGGGCAGGTTGCGGTATATTTGCCTGCACACGTCCTTGACCGTTGACCGTTTGTCTGTGTGATGTGCGATCTGTTGGTGCTTCGGCGGTTTTCTTTGGTCGCATAGAAAAGGTAATAAACCTATCTCTTTGTTAGCTGGTTCTTTTAGAAGGGGTGGGGGAAGGGGAGGACTGTGAGGGAGAGGTGGACGTGTGAAGACTTGTGTGGCTGGATGCACCGACCCCATGCCCTGTTGGAGAATGTTGCTTTTAGTCTTATTTGTTCAGGGCTGGGTGCACTGGTTTCCTGTTTGTTTTGCTGATTTTTGTTTGTGATGTTCGGGGCATTTTAATAACTTAATGTTAGGTTATTGACAATTGTTTGTTTCCAGAGGCTGGGTTGTTTGTGTGACTCCTTCTGAGGGTATGTTTCGGATGATATTGTATTATTGTAGCTTGTAGTTAGTGCGTTTGATTTTTATGTGCCTGTACTTTAGAGCAGTTTACTCAGGGTATTAATTGTGTGACATGTAGTGCCTGTTCTTTGTTTC
>OLKM01001536.1:0-5000 GCA_900291075.1 Melanogrammus aeglefinus
GTCTGCCCATCTGTCGGCCAGTCTGTCTATCATCTGTTTCCCGGTCTGTCTGTGCGTGCGGCCCCCGTCACATCATGCCCCCTCTGTATCCTCCCACCATCCCCACGTTCACCCCACCGCAGATCCGACAAGACGCCCGCACTCCCCTGTCATGGTGGAATGCTAATGCCTGAAATTCTCATTTCACAGGGATTAGCGGCACGCCGCGGCGACGCGCGGCGCAGTGTAAAACCAGCTTACCGCCGTCTCCGCCGCCGCAGCCATCACAACACATCAACGGTAAAACGAACCACTCGCTTTTTTTTTTTTATGCGCTGAAATGCACCATGTGGCTTCTTGACTCCTCGCGCGTTGATCCCTGTCCTCGCTGCTCTTCCCCTCACGCTCTTGTTCCCCCACGTTCTCTCTTTAAGTCCGGCGGCCCCCACAGCAGTGTCATGCCGGTGGCACGTGGAACCGTGTTTTCTTATTACACGCGCATGATGAAAAAGGTCCATAAAGAGTCGACCCCCTTTATTAACCACCCCAGTGGCTCACGGCTGATCACAAATTAGTGCGGTGCGGTCGCTCAGCGCTGGCCGGGCCGGCAACCTGCCGGGAAGAGAGAGAGACGGAGGAACGGACCGACCTTTTGAGGAGCCTTTGAACTAAACGTCCGGCTCCAATCCAAACGGGAGTGAAGAAGATGCTGGACTTTAGACGGAGAGACAGACCAACCATGGAGACAGACACACGGATGGACAAACGGACGCTACATAGACGACGACCGCAGACATTAGATGGAGAGACAGGCAGACCATGGAGACAGACATACGGACGGACGGCATGAACAGACAATAGAGATGGACGGAAAGAAACACAGTACAGACAGAGAGTTTACGCAGACAGTAGATATGGACGGTGCAGACTAACGGAACGACATAATGTACAGACTGAAAGACAGACAGACAGACGGAGGGGAGACAGACAGACAGATAGAGAGTCTAGAAAGACAAGACCGACAGGCAGACAGACAGACAGACAGACAGACAGACAGACAGACAGACAGACAGACAGACAGACAGACAGACAGACAGACAGAGGGGAGACAGACAGAGGGGAGACAGACAGACAGACAGATAGAGAGTCTAGAAAGACAAGACCGACAGGCAGGCAGACAGACAGACAGACAGACAGACAGACAGACAGACAGACAGACAGACAGACAGACAGACAGACAGACAGACAGACAGACAGACAGACAGACAGACAGACAGACAGAGGGGAGACAGACAGACAGATGGCAGAAAGACAGAAACAAGGGTTGATTGCCAGACGGACTGACCAATGAAAGACGTCTCTCCCAGGTAGCCCCGACGCTGGAGGACCAGCTCCAGGAACGAGTGTTCTTCGTCCACCACGTAGTACTCCTTCTCCAGCGAGATCCAGGCCCAGTCCAGACGGAAACGCTGCCCTGTCAGCCGGTTCCCCCCTGTGGACAGAACACAGCCGTCAGTCCTGGTGGGTCTGGGACTCACAGGTTTAGGAGTTTCGTACAGTCTCTGCTCATAGTTTACATTTATATTGTAATTAAAAAGCACAAACAAGTGTTAACATTTTTGAAGTTTTGTATAATCACATTTTCCTTTTTCCCCCTATAGAGAGGTTTAAAGATTAAATTGTAAATAATGATGTAAATATGGTTTGGCATTTATTTTGGAATTGATTGTGTTTAGTTTTTCCTCCAAACAATGGACCACTTGGCAGGTGGCTGATAGTATTGTTGACACAGCCCTATTCCGCGGCATTGGCCGGCCCGTAGTCAGAGCTGTGCACCCACCAATAAGACTTTGGAAGGGGCGGGACAATGTCAATGTACAATTATTGAAAAGAGCGAGAGTCAGAACCAAAGCAGATTACACGTGTTTACTTTGCCAGTGGTCCTGTTTGCCAAACAGATCGTGGCAGCTTATTGAGGTGTATTGGTTTTAGGATTTAACATCATTAAGAAAATTACAAATAATCAACTGTGTTATAACACCCAATAAGTTTGATTAGCTACACGTTGTGGCTATAAGGATGCTCCGTTACACAATGATGTGCATGAATCTTCTGAAAGTGAATTACTTCCCATCAGGACGATAAAGCAGAAGCCCTGGCTCTCCAGCCGTAGAGGTTTGAAAACAGATTACATCAGTACTGCCAGATCAATCTAAGTCCACTTTATTAAATGAGCGTTAAGTGAACACATGCCCAGCCCCTGGCCTACTTGTAAGATGTGTTAGGTCAAACAAACGCCTATTAACTTGTTTATTACGGAAAAAAAAATCAGAAAGTCGGGAAAAAAACCCTTTTATGACCAAAGGGGGCAATTATAAGATTATCTAACATATATACCATATTATAAACAGCCAGGGGAGGAATAATGCGCGGCGTGGAGACTAAATTTCCACACATCATGTTCCGGATTCACACAGAATAACAATGGCTCCATGAGAAAAAAAAACCACCCAAACTCAAATTCCCCATCACCTGTTGCCAGCCAGCCAACCTTCTCTGCGTCAACCTTATTAACATTTAAATGCAAACCGCAAAGTTTAACCTTCGCCCGATCGCGGGCCGCTTCCGAAGGCATTAATCCGTCTGCTAGCTGGCGTGCAGCGCCGCGCTATCTGTTCTCCCCCCTGAGCGTTTCGTTTATATTGCCGGGGAAAAAAAATTAGCTGGGTAAACAGCGGTGTTAGCATTGGTCTATTGCGGTGCGCCTCAACAAGCAAGATAGCAAGGCGCTACGGTGAATAGCTAACAGGGCTGCGGCGTCCCGCAGCCCTGTTAGCTATTCACCGTAGAGCCTTGCTGTCTTGCAGGCCGTGGACGTACAGAGGGAGACGGCGTTGGGGAAACAGAGAGCGCCAGACACAGGCCCGGGGTTGGTTGGGGCTGTTGAGGGGGAGGGACGACCATGACTGCTGGGTGTGACGGTTACACAATGTGTTGGGCATGCTGGCAATAGTGTGAGTCGCGGCATCTGTGTGTGTGTGTGTGTGTGTGTGTGTGTGTGTGTGTGTGTGTGTGTGTGTGTGTGTGTGTGTGTGTGTGTGTGTGTGTGTGTGTGTGTGTGTGTGTGTGTGTGTGTGTGTGTGTGTGTGTGTGTGTGTGTGTGTGTGTGTGTGTGTGTGTGTGTGTGTGTGTGTGTGTGTGTGTGTGTGTGTGTGTGTGTGTGTGTCTGTGTGTGTTTACATCTATATGGGATATAAATATATATAGAGAGAGGGAGAGATAGAGAGAGAGAGAGAATGAGCGAGTGATACAGAGAAATGTATTAAAAGAGAGTGAGAGCTGGCAAACCAGTAAGCGAGAGACAGACAGACAGACAGACAGACAGACAGACAGACAGACAGACAGACAGACAGACAGACAGACAGACAGACAGACAGACAGACAGACAGACAGACAGACAGACAGACAGAGAGCGTTTTAATGGGGGATGTGTCTGAGTGTGTTATGTGTTTTTATGCTGCAGTCGCATTGATAAAGGAAAGCATTAGTGTGTGTATAAATTGTTGTTGTGTGCGTGTATGCCAGTGTCCGGCGTGGCTCCTCTAAAGAAGATTTCAAAGCATTTAGTTTGGGTTGGTCAGCATGCGGGGTCTTAAATGTGTCCTTTGACTCGAGGCAGCACTCTGGCCTATTACAGTCACATACAGCCTTACGCGTAACTCTCTCTGTTGCTCAGACACACACACACACACACACACACACACACACACACACACACACACACACACACACACACACACACACACACACACACACACACACACACACACACACACACACACACACACACACACACACACACACACACACACACACACACACACAAACAGACGCACACACACACACACACACACAAACAGACGCACGTAGACGCACACGCACACACACTCACACGAACGCAGAAGCACATGCACACACACTCACACGAACGCAGACGCAGACGCACACACCCTCTTACCCGCACACGCAGCCACACATGCACACACACACATGCATAAGTAAGTCACACAATGTGTGCACACGCACACACGCAAACACTCACACATAAACACGCACATGCACTCATATGCACACACATAAATGAATACAGTTATACACTCATAAAAGGGTTGCACGCACACACACCCACGCAAGTAAATCCACAGTCACAGAATGTGCGCACGCACACACACATATACAGAGACACACACACACACACACACACGCACACACACACACACACACACACACACACACACACACACACACACACACACACACACACACACACACACACTCACAGGCAAGGTACCTGAATGCAGTTGAAATCTTGCTTTCTCTCATTTCTCTCATCCTGTTCAACCCCCCCGCTCTCCTACACACAGACTTATGCACACACAAAGCACATTATATATACATTATATACCTCTATTCTACCCCTTGCAAACACACACACACGAATACAACTGCACACATACACATACATATAATGAACGTATATAGTATATATAAATATATAAGTGTGTCCCTTTTAACCCTTTTCTCACACACACACACACACACACACACACACACACACACACACACACACACACACACACACACACACACAAAAACACACACACAAACACACACACACACACACAGATACACAACCCGGACAAAAACACACATACACACACAAAGAAACCTGCAAACATACACAAGTATATAGTATCTATACAAGTGTCCTTATTTTTAACACACATACACACACACACACACACACAGATACACAACCCGTGCAAACACACATACACACACAAACACAAGAAACCTGCAAACATACACAAGCATATAGTCAGGTGGTTTATACACACACTGTCCGTGTGTGTGTGTGTGAATAGTGCCAGCCAGGGAGTGAGGAGAGGTGAAGTGTGTTTAGTGTTAGGGCGATGTGCAGAGCGGAGGAGACAGTCAATATAAATTAATCAGCACTTCAC
>OLKM01001536.1:7500-10833 GCA_900291075.1 Melanogrammus aeglefinus
CGGATTGAAAGGTCACTTTGGAAATCAGACGGCAGAAGACTGCTGCTGTTAGTGTTTGTGCATTGCTGTGGGTCTGGGAGTTTGTCGGTACGTGTGTCGGTATACGTGTGTGTGAGAGAGTGTGTGTTTGTGCGTGTGCAGAGTGTGTTGTGTGTGTTTGTGTGTGTGTGTGTGTGTGTGTGTGTGTGTGTGTGTGTGTGTGTGTGTGTGTGTGTGTGTGTGTGTCTGTGTGTGTTTGTCTTTATTACTATTTGGGGAACAAGACCTGACAGCACACTCACGGTATGGGGAACAAAATTCTTGTGTGGGGAACAAAACCTGGACCCCACCAGGGAAATCATTGAATGCATCTGGGGTGACGTTGCTTGATATGACTAGTGGACAAAATTTAGAATGAAAAAAAAAAACTCCCACACTTCACCACAAATCTGCAAATTGTGTGTTTGAGTGTGTGTTTGAGGCTGGGCCCTCTACAGACTAAAAAAGGGTACTGCAGGTTGACTTTTCTCGCTCTAAAAACACACCACCTCCACACACTCCATACACGTCCACCAGATTCAACACGCTGGACCTGCTGTGTCACGTGAGGATGATCACTTCGTCCGAGCCAATTCCAACGCTGACTATTGCCTAGCTGCCGGAGAGATCATCCACTATTGGGCGGGAGATTGAGCAAGCGCCATTACCTTCGATTAGACGAAAAAGTCAAGATAAAGGTTAGGCTAATTACGAAGATATGTGCAATTCTAAACTTATAAAATGTAATATTTGTAAGAATGTATTGCTTATTTTTTCATAAAGTTGTGCAACTTCACTGAGTGGTTGTAGTGTGTTCGTTGATGTTTACAAATCAAGTATCCCTAGCGAAATCGTGTTTTATTTGGCGATTTTATGATAATATCCATTTGAACTTGTACTTGGGGGGGGGAGGGGGGGGGGGGGGGCTGGATTACGTTCGGGGTGTTAGTTCTTTTCGCTTGGTTCTCCGTATGACCACAACAGTGAGAGGCTAGGAACCGGAGCGAAAGGACTGACAACCAGCACCCTTTGCCGTTTCCGGTCATCAAGCCGCGAGTCTCTTCCAACGAAATAAGATGACTGGATTTAAAAAAATGCCAAATAAAACACGACAGAAACTTTATTTTCGCTGCGATACTTGATTTAGAAACATCAACGAACACCACTAACCACTCAATTGGGTTTCACATTTCTGAAACGATTGTTTAGGGTGTGTTTAGGAGACAGGAGTTGTGCATACACGTGGGCCCCATCTGAGGCAGCGCTGGGGCGATTCTAAGGGTGGTGTTTGCACCATACGTGGCTTAGGGTTAATAGGAGAAAATTAGATAAAAAAATGTGGGTTAGTAAATCTAGGTTTAAACTGGGTTTTAAATTAACCCGGGTTTGTAATTTTAACACTGGATTAGCTAAACCAGTTTAAAGACAAAGATTAAAGTAAGATTAATTCATTGTGTCACTGTCCTGCCATCTGGGATTTTGGACCATCTTCTGCGCCGCCACCTTTTTACGCGTTAATTTAATGCGCCGTTTCTTGGTTATTTTCGGGCGGCGACAACCATAAACATACTGTAACGTTCTCAGATACAAGCAAGAAATAATGTTACTCGAAAAAACATACAGGCCAATGTTTTCTGAAAGTGAGGGTGGTTATAATTTAAGGGCGCAGATATTTAACTTCAAGGTCACGGCGTCCGCACACGCACAACCAACAAAGCAGCTACTGTTAGTATCAGAATCTACGGAAGTTAAAATTGTGGCTTAAGTGTGGAAGTTACAGAAAAGCCAAAAACATCAAACCATAGTTTTAAAACAAATATAAGAGACATCAGTCTTCACAACGTGATACAGAAATGTAGAAGAGGCCTGCTGTTAACCATGGTAGTCGTTTTTGTAATATTGGATTATAAGGAGCATATTGTATATATTATAGTAATATAGATATAGATGATGGATATAGTAATATTCATATATGTGATAGATCTCTGATAAATAGAGATGCTTATAGCTTTTATTCATATGAATACTGATAGAACGTCTGGTGAAAATGAGTGATAGCATATAGCTTTTTTTATTATAGTATACTGCATGTTGGATAAATATAATGAATGTAAACCGTGGATACAGGCTAGATTGATCTGTTAAGGGGTATGACCAGATAGCGATTTTTTACTTCCTCGCTAGTACCCCGCGGTATTCGCAAGCATGTGGGCAAGGGATACGGTGTCTGCTTTTTGCATTTGTTATATTATTCATTGGTTTGTAATTTGGTAACCTCTGTATTTATGGCTTACATAGTGGTGCTCAAAGGATGAAACACGGAGAAGTGCAAAGTATCGAGTTCTCCATAGCAGGCAGAAGAAAGTGAGCGGGAGAGATGATTAAGGCGAGCAACCCTCAGGACATATTGCAGAACAACATGCCGAATCGCAGATGCCCACAGACAGACGGTGACCTTGTGGTAGAGGTTGAAATGACATTAAACTCCACCGCAAAGGGCAAGTGCGTCTCATGGTAGGTCTTAAGTGCACCTTCGATACTGAAGATATCTGCTTGTGATAAGTGATCATAGTGTCTTGCAGATCTATTTCGTGTATGGCATGGTGTCATAGACGTGAATTCATGAGTTGTGTTATCTAGAGTTCCCGTGCACTATGTTGCCAACGAATGTGGCAACACATCTGATGGGTTAATAGAGGCGCTAGCGACAGCAGACTATTGACAGATCAGGCCCCAGGGTGAGCTAGTGGTAGAGTTAGCCGTTGGACAGAGCGCGTTTTTATGGAAAAAATCAATGCCACCATATGACATACATATGGGGGGTTAGGGAGCGAGTGGGGCTGTGGCCTTCGAGCGCAACATTCCACCTTGAGGATGTGGTGCGCTCGAGAGCTACATATGCCGAGTTTCTTCCGGACCAAGCGCCTACCGAGTGACGAACGACGCAGGCAAATGGTTGCTGCTTTGTCATATCGGCGGCTACCAACACATCTAGGTGACGAGGCACCACACCTAGAGCGGGCTGCTCTTCGCAGAGACGGCTTGCTTTACGGGGGGGTAAATCACCTAGCCCCAACACTTGGAAGCAGAAAGGAGGGGGTAGCAGTCATGGCGGCCCTTTTACTTTAACTCTTACTTCTGTCACCAGGCAGGGGTGTGTTTTGCTCTGTCCCCTTTTGAAAGGGGCTTTTGTAGTTGAATACAGAGGAGAAATGGATTGACTTTAAGCGATATCCAGAGAGGCAAGGAGGAGGATTCTATCGCTTTGCCCACAGGACTTGGTGTTTCGTGTAGTTAGACGTTGGCATGTGGCAT
>OLKM01001536.1:16507-86507 GCA_900291075.1 Melanogrammus aeglefinus
TCTCTCTCTCCTCTCTCTCTCCTTCGTCTCTCTCTCTCATTCTTCTTCCTCTCCTCTACCTCTCTCTCTCCTCTCCCCCCCTCTCTCGTTCCTGGATCTCTCTCTCTCGTATCTCTCTCGTCTCTCTCGCCTCTCTTCTCTCTCTCCCCTTCTTCTTCGTCTTCCCTCTCTCTCTCACAAGATACTCAGTCCAGGTAAGTGATAATCTCTAAATGAATGCTCATTTTTTTTTTTTGTTCTGCTCCAGAATTTCAATGAGTTCACACGGAGAGTGAGAGCGATCGCACGCCGTTACGCTCACCTGGACTCCCTCCTGACGCGCGCGTAATGCCGAAGTGACAGATGACTTCTATACCTTCTGCAAAGGTCACAGGGAGGAAACCTCTGGGGCTGGCGTCTAAACCAAGGCCTCTCGGACGTTATTGAAGTAATAACATTTGATTTATTTCCTTTCCTGAATTTCTCCCCTTCCCTCACTGTGCCAGTCAATCGATTGCTGTAGTCGTGATTATAACCCGTTCGTTCTCTCGCTTTTTCCCCTTCAACTCTAAACCTGGTTAAAAATAAGTTGGGCAAATGTATGATTTGTGTTGCTGGAATTTACTTGACAAAATCAGGTTAAAAGGGGCCGACTTCATTTCCCTAAACGGGGTAAGGCATAGCGGAGAGTGAAACATGACTGAACTGGTGCACGGTTTAAAAAAGGAATAAATAAGAAACGGTATAAAAAGAAGGAAAAGACAGAGCAGAGTCACTGCGGTTAACTGCGATTAAACCTCAACTCAGGGGACCTGCCGACATGTGTCTCTTTTGTTCAGAGTGTAAATTAAAATAGACTTCACACTCGGATAACAGCTTTTTAACAGAGAACACAGTATCTAATTGGACAAAACCAATTTACATAGAAAACACGTCTAAAACACCCCCCAAAAGATATATTGAATAGCATACACATCTTAACTCTGAGGCAAAGGACTAAAATAAACATATTAGTGTTAGCCCCTGCCATTAGGGCGTTTTATCTCTACACGGTTCAATCTCCCTTTTTTCCTCAGTTGCTTCCTTTCTTTCATCTCTCCATCATAATGCTGATAAGAATCCCATTGTCAATATGCTTTGAATCAGGTGAGCATATACCCACATTAATACACACACACACACACACACACACACACACACACACACACACACACACACACACACACACACACACACACACACACACACACACAGAAACGCAACAATGAGGGGATGATGATGAATGCTACATTTCAACCCTAATCCTTAAGCCTTGACACCAAAGTGGAATTCCCATACGATATTCCGACACACGCCCGACATATCAAAAAGGCCTGGTTTAAACACTAGGATCTCACCTCTAGTGGGAAATGGATCACAGAGAGAGTGGGAGAAATGGAGAGAGAGAGAGAGAGAGAGAGAGAGTGGAGAGAGAGAGAGAGAGAGAGAGAGAGAGAGAGGGAGAGAGAGAGGAGAGAGAGAGAGAGGGAGAGAGAGAGAAGAGAGAGAGGGAGAAAGAGAGAGAGAGAGAGAGAGAGAAGAGAGAGAGAGGAGAGAGAGAGAGAGAGAGAGAGAGAGAGAGAGAGAGAGAGAGAGAGAGAGGGGGAGAGAGAGAGAGAGAGAGAGAGAGAGAGAGGGGGAGGAGAGAAGAGAGAGAGAGAGAGAGAGAGAGAGAGAGAGAGGAGAGAGAGAGAGAGAGAGAGAGAGAGAGAGAGAGAGAGAGAGAGAGAGAGAGAGAGAGAGAGAGAGAGAGAGAGAGAGAGAGAGAGAGAGAGAGAGAGAGAGAGAGAGAGAGAGAGAGTCACTGAGAGAGAGAGAGAGAGAGAGAGAGAGAGCTGGAGAGTCACTGAGAGAGGGTGAGAGAGAGAGCTGGAGAGTGAGTGAGAGTGGGAGCGAAACAAAGAGAAGGAGAGGAAGAGAGAGAGAGATAACGATATAGAGAAGGAGAAAGAGTGTGAGAGAAAGGAAGGATGACTGTGAAGCGCTGGGTAAGAAGACCTGCTGGATCCGAGCCCCCCGCCCCCCCAGATCAGGGTCGGGCAAAACAACCCCTCTAAGTGCACGTGTGTGTGAGCCAGTGTGTGCCCGCGTTCGGAAAGGCAAACTTTGTCTCGGCAGGTGAACAATAGGGGTCACAGGGGTTAACAAGGCCAATCGGTAACCATGGAAACAGCGAGTGTGGGCTCGCTCCTGGGTTTTTTTTTTAGGGGACACGTCCGGTCTGTCAACTGCAGCCCTCCGGCAGCGAGATATCACAAAGAGATAGCGCGGCGGGGGGGGGGGGGGCTGCAAAGTCAACACTTTGCCGCTAATGCGTTTCAAGTCAGGACAAGGGTCACACTTGAGTGTGTCTCCCCGAATCCATTCCTGACGTCTGTCGGTTCAAATGTTTAATTGTGCCGTTGCGGCTGGATCCATCAGGGTCATGTGGCCATGACGACCGGTGTTCCACATGCAGATTTCTGTCCGTTGGGTCGACGTGATAAATTGTGAACAAGGTCGTGTTTGAAGAAAAGTGGGGTGCTAGCGATGGAGAAAGAGAACGAAAGCAGACATGAATCAGAGCTTCTAGTGGGCCTGCACACAATCACACACGCATGCACACAGACACACACACACACACACACACACACACACACACACACACACACACACACACACACACACACACACACACACACACACACACACACACACACACACACACACACACACATGCAGACAAACACGTACACACACACACAATCAAAAAGGGAGGCACGAAGGCACACACAATCAGACATCCCCACACACACACACACACACACACACAACACACACACACACACACACACACACACACACACACACACACACACACACACACACACACACACACACACACACACACACACACACACACACACACACAGAATCACACATGCACACACTCAGAAGACTGCACACACATACAAAATCCCACACGTATGCATCCAGACTAGTGCGCACACACACACACACAAACACACAAAATCCCACACGCACGCACTCAGAGGAGTGCACGCACACACACAATCACACACTCAATCACACGCTCAGACGAATGCACACACACACACACACACACACACCTACACAGATACACAGCTGAATGACAGAAAACAGTCTTTGTCAAAGCAGTCTCTCTTCACCTTTCTCCTAATAAAGTGGAAATGGAAAGAGCAAAAGAAAGTAAATCGCGCCGCATAAAGCCACCCATTCGGTTTAAACCCTCAATGGAGGCGCTTTCGCAGGCGACAAAGAGGCACATTACATCGCTGGGGGTATAGAATCAGTTGGAAGCCGGTTAGAATTTGGGCAAAGTATCCCCCCGGGGGAGATATTTGAAGGGGGTACGTTTTGTTGTGAGCGAGCACACTAGCATGTCAGGAACTGCAGACGAGCAGAGTGATGTGTGTGTGTGTGTGTGTGTGTGTGTGTGGGGGGGGGGGGGGGTGAAGTGTAACAAAAGGGTTGTGAGGTTTAAACCAAACTCACAGATGCAGACAAAGACGATGAGGGAAGGAGGCCGGGTAAGGAAGTCAAAGGGCAAGGTGTATTCTGTTGGTGCAAACATTGACGGCCATCTTGAACAACTAGGGAAGTAAGACGTCAACGTTTACCGTCTGAACCTCCTGATTTACGTCTTTGAGAGTGGACACAGCGGCCCCCCCCCCAGTCCAGTCAGCAACACGGGCTGAAAAGCTTTACCACACCAAAGCCTCCGACCTGCTAGCCTCCAGTTCCTGCTATGGCAAACGGGGCTAACTCTAAGGTGAGCGGGAATCAAAATGCAGCCGAATCAATCTCCCGAATCAAAAAAAGGCGAGCGCTGCGCAAAGATGGGCTGTGTGGTCATTCATTCCCACCGATGACCAGCCCGGGAAACAGACTGGTTACTGCCCTGTGCAGATTAACAGGTTAACATAGCATTCCCACCTGGCTCTGGTGTGACCATGGGGCTGCCATCTCCCCCCCCCCCCCCCCCCACACTTGCTTGCTTACCAGCCTGTAATAGGCTCATGTAATCACCAGTGGCTGCCTGCGAGCTCAGGACGGATCCTCACACTCAGGGCCTTTCATTACCGCAGGCAGCGGCTGGCGGCTGAAATATCAAACGCCTCCCTCTGGCCGCGGGCCTGACACTCTGGTTAGCTCGCAGCAGAAGGCTCCCTCGGGCGCGCGGGAGACCTTGTGCGTGCAGGTGGCTCACGGAGGCGTGCTGAGCTATGCTCAAACACCAGCATGAGGCGAGTGAACGTGTTTCATGGTGGAATCGGCGCAGCTTTTTCCTCTGAACCACACAATCGCGTGCGTGACCTTAAGTAGGGAATATCAGGGAGTACATGGCACGATCACAGCCGGCGTCGGCGACTCAGGTCAACATTTCTCCGGCATATTACCGGGTATGCCTTGTGTTTATCAGAGGAAATGATGATATAACTGCTGGGAAGCCATTACAACGTGATGCAATTTACAAGCTGCCGTATGTTAATAAATAACTTATCAAGTATTCAGTTATCAGCCTTTAGTTAACAATGAAGTAATCATTGTCAACACATTACTATACAACTTAAGATGATGGATAATTGCTTTTAAGGAACCCTATTTTACCACTAGGTGGGATCTAAATAACTTCAAGCCATGACATAATCTACCCTCTCACATCACGAGTGAAAGTGTCCACCCAGACGTGCGGTGAATCCAGCCGTACCCTTGGATTTGACCCAATAGAGGGCTGATCTATCCATCGTACATCTGGTCGGACAAAACCAACTTGTGGTGACACTGGAGGGTCAATTTTGACAGAGCTTGTAATGGTCGATCAACATCACAGCTGGTGTATGGAAATGACTTTCCTTTAACATAGAAATTATTAATCATCTACAAAAGTTGATTCCGTTTTTTCAATTAGTTCATCATTAACTGGAGGCTTCCGCTAGTTCATCACTAACTAATGGCTAATGATGGAGTGCTTTGTTAAAGATTAGTTCATCATTAACTAATGGCTTATTAATGACTCCTGACTGAACATTATATAAAGTGATTCCCTTGTTATTTTTTACATCAGTTATGTAAAATGTTAAAAGCGAGTACTCAAAGCTGGCGTGGAGAGATAAAGACAGCAATAATAACCACCATCACCACAACAACTTTCTCCAGTCAAAGCTGAAATGTTCACTTTGTTGAGCTAACCTCAGAACACCTCTAACCACACAATCATTATTCAAATTTTTCGTTCTGGACTTATTTTCAAGGTAAAAAAAATAGTGATAGCACTGTTGTGCTATCACTATGAAGCTATTCTCTGTGGATCGCGAAGCAGATGAGAACCCGTTCTACTGCTCTGTTAAATTCCCATGCGCTGCAGGATTTGATGTTGTGTTTTTTTTTTGGTACAGGCAGAAGTGGCATAACGCTGGGTTTTTAAACAGAAGTATTTTAGGCTTCTTACAGATAGTGACACTTCCACAGAGACAATCTTTGTCTCTGCTGCTCAAACTGCCTTTTGGATAACACCCAAAGTGTTTCACACACTTCACTCCCCGCCCCCCCACACCCCCCCAGGTTCCCATTTCCTCACCCCCCAGCATCAGACTTGTATTGTCAGGTACTCTTTCACATACAAGGACTTTGTTATGGTGTATGGTGGGATAAAGACCAGACATACAAAACAACAACCACACATAAATATGTGTCAGATAAAATGGAGCATATAAAGGAAATAGAGAGCTCTGCCGCTCTTAAAACCAAACAGTTTCCCTCTCTCCCTCTCTCTCTCTTCCACTTTCTCCCTCACACAGTCACATAATATCCGCACATTATATATATATACACACACACACACACACACACACACACACACACACACACACACACACACACACACACACACACACACACACACTGTCCTTCTCTCTCTCCCTTTCTGTATCTCTCTCTTCTTTCACTGATTCTCTTCCTCTCTTCCTCACTGTTCAGTCTCTCTCTCTCTCTCTCTCTCTCTCTCTCTCTCTCTCTCTCTCTCTCTCTCTCTCTCTCTCTCTCTCTCTCTCTCTCTCTCTCTCTCTCTCTCTCTCTCTCTCTCTCTCTCTCTCTCTCTCTCTCCCCTTCGCACAGATACATTCACACATTGTAATCTAAACGATCAGCAACTGAGCCGGTAAGCATTAAATAATCCTTCACAAAAGACGTTCATGCGTCTGGATCCACTGCTGCCGCTCAGAGACTACATCCATCAGGACAGGCTTCCACCCTGAACCGTCTCAGTGTTCTATTTGCAGCAAAAAAAAAATACTGCTTCTCTGAACCGGGCCTCAGAACTGGAGCAGCCGAGTCACTTAGGACAACAAAGATACTCGCAGTCTGTGCAATGGGAAGAAAAAAAGAACTGGCAGATTCGTGGCGTAGGCTACGGGGGAATGATCACGTCTACCACCGGAAAGACCCTGTTCATGCTAATTGAGCCTTAAGCGAACAAAGGGGTGAGCGTGATTGACAGCGTGGCCCAATGCAGGAAAGGACACTCAGCCTTGTTTTGTTCGAACCCTGCCGAGGCACCTGCTGCCAGAAAACAGTGGGCCGGGAGAGCCCGCAAGCGTGAACTTAGAGAGAGGTTTTTTCAGGGCATCTTAAACCTTTACCTGAGATAACATCGTTCAATTCAACATGCCACGTAACCCTGAGAGGCAGGCAGGCACCCCCCCCCCCCCGCCCCCAACGGACAAATGGCTGTCCAAATCGGGTCTGTTTTTCCCGGGCATCCTAAACAGTGCCTGCGGTGGTGCATTAGCGCGACAAGGTGGCAGAGCTTTGTTAAATGGATCAAGTATTTATTCCTGAAAAACCATTAGCTTTCACGCCGAGCAGCTAAGTAAAAGCGCCGTGCTGGTCTTTAAAGCGGCTTCATCTTTCCTTGACAATATAGAAGTCTGACAGTGAGATGCAACGAAGAAAGAAAAAGAGGCTGGAGTGAAGGAAAAAAAACTATTGATGAAGACGGCGTTCGCGGAACACATCGATCCTTGACAGAAGACGAAGAAAAATAAATGTATTCAAAAGTGACTTTGAACACCGACCCATATTTTCTTTCCCTAGATGACATCACATCCTGGTGACTTTATCCTGAGAAAGCAGCGCGCTCATTTATCTTTTTTTTTGCACGGAATCGAAGAAGAGAGCGTTTTTTTTGGGGGGGGACGCATCAAAGCCATTAGTTCTACACGTCCCATGATGCGAACATTACAGCTGCAAATGACTGCTACACTGGCAGCCGCTGCTACCGGTAATTATTTTGTCTCTGGGGATGAACTAAAAAAAGGTTTGTTTGGTAGAGATTTAGCAGCGATAATGGGGATGAAAATGGATGAAGACTTGGCATTTTACACATGTCGTTTGATGTCAGGTTTATTAATAATAACAACAGCTTGCTTGTGGCTAGCATCACGCTTGTTACCAGCAGTACCTACATGTCTCCTCTACGATTTTAATTTGCCATGTTTGCAATGTTTTTGTTTCGGCCCGACAAAGGAATGCCTGTTTCCTCTTATTTCCCAGTAAAACACCCGACTCAGATTTTCCGCAGTTTGAGTTGAATGAGCAGGCGGTATCCTACCGTCGTCCTGGATGGAGAACGTGAAGTGGTCCGAGGTGACGTTCTCCTGGGGATGCAGCACGTAGCACACCTGCAGCTCGTCAATGTCGGCTGAAAGAAGAACCCAGAATCATATCGTTAGAACCGGTAAACAGCGCCGGTGAAATGGGACGACAACATAACAGAACGCCTCCCACCAAAACAACAAATACAGACAGGAACCCTATCCCCTAATTAATCACTACGGGATACTTATATATTCATATTCATGAAGCAATCGACTAAAATCCCTTTTGTAATACCTGCACATTTGACAATTTATATATTATTTAAACGATCGGCCTGTTCCAATCATCCAATCCAAGTAAAAATAACACCTCAATCAAACGGCGCACATTAAAGCACGCATTTCTTTGAAATGTTAAGCAAGACTCCTGCATGTGAGCACTCAAGCTGTGCTAAAATACATCCCTTTATTCTCCCCACACTTCAAGGGTCTCGCAGGCATGCCTGTCTGTCAGCATAACGTTGAAACCACAGCACAAGACTTGCTCTCTATCTGCAAGTGGGCCAGCGGGGGTGTCCGTCCACAATCACACTCTGACTCAACTTCCTTATCAACCCTCAGCACCAACGACCCCCCCCCTTAATAACCACAAGAGAGCCAGACAGTCATACACCCTAAACCGGGAGAGAGCGAACCTCATATACGCCCTGCTGCTAATCCTAGACGACTGAAGCTGTAGAGGCCGTCAGAAAATAGTTAAGACCTCCCAAACCCCGTGTGGTCGCCTGCCAGGATGTCTTTTAACCACCAGGTGACGAAGGACTGCCAAAATAACACACGGAGAACCAGGAATGTTAAAAACAGGATTCTAAGCAGGGGCCGCACCTGCAATGGCAGCTGTTTTCCTGTCCTTGACTTTTGTTTGAATTACAGAGCTGTGTTTATCCTTTTCCATCAGGCTCCGGAATAGTTTATTACAGTGTAGCGGAAATCATCGACACATGAAAGGCCCAGGCCCCCAGTGTCTCCGAACCAGTGGCTGACAGACTCATACAACAGTAAACACCGTCCCTCGTTCAGCTGAGCCCCAAAGCCGTGAACACAATTTGCTACACATTTACCGATCATTAGAATGGAAAATTACGGAGGGATTAACAAAATATAATACCCGGATTACCTGCCCTGTACTGTATCTGTATCTGTATATAAATTACAGGGTTATGTGGCGATGCGATTGAGCAGTTTTTTGGTTTGAAATCAAACTTGCAATTCTGACATGAAGGTCATTTCTATTTTGTGACAGGGTTAGAAATGTGAGCTGTGTTTGAACACTGGATTGAAACCGAGTTTGTTCACATTAAAGAAATGGTAACAAGGAATCAACATTGCAAAATGAATTGGGGCACGTGGTATAGGGAGAGAAGACAATGGCAGAGGAAGTCAACAGGGTGAGCTGTGGGGGCACTTTCATCATCAAATATTTAAAGGAGAAGCCACACGGGACCTGCCCTGGAAATCGGATGTGTAAATACAGACCGAGGGATAGTCTCTTTCACTTGGCTGCTTTCTCTGACGAGCATGCTTGCTTTCCATCTCTCTCGCTCTCTCTTTCTCCCTCTCTTTCTCTCCCTCCTCTCTTTTCCTTACTGATCAGTCTCTCTCTCTCTCTCTCTCTCTCTCTCTCTTCTCTCTCTCTCTCTCCTCTCTCTCTCTCTCTCTCCTCTCTCTCTCTCTCTCTCTCTCTCTCTCTCTCTCCTTTCTCTCTCTCTCTCTCTCTCTCTCTCTCTCTCTCCTTTCTCTCTCTCCCTAACTGTTCAATTGTATTCCCCTCTCCCGCTCCCTCTCTCCCTCTCTCTCTTTCCCTGTCTCTATCTGACAAGACTTTCTAAAATTCTGTCATTAGAACTAAGAGTTCTTGCGGCTTAGTGGTGGCCATATGGCTAAATAACTGGTTGGTTGGAGACTGGTTCTTTTTTTTCTTCCCCGCTCTCTTCCTTCAGCGCGGCTAACCCCCACTCAACCTCTCGCGCTACCTCTTTACGGCTCATTGCGCCATAACACACACACACACACACACACACACACACACACACACACACACACACACACACACACACACACACACACACACACACACACACACACACACACACACACACACACACACAGCTCTCCACTGGGTCCTCTCTCAGGGTGGGCACTCAGTCTCTGCCCTTAACCCATCGCCAGAACCTGCTTTTCTGTCTTTCCCTTTTGCACAAATTCATTGGATTGTACACCAGCTCAGAGCGGTTCACAGGAGCACCCCAACGGTAATTGCGCTACGTTTCTCCGCCTGAATTCAACAGCCCAGCAGCCTTATTGATCAGCCCCGTATTACACTCAATAGATCACAGGAGCATAGCACACACACTAATTGAACGCTCGCCTCTTTATTCTCCCTGCCCTCAAACACGCATACGTGACGCGTGTTGGAAGCATGTCCCGCGTCGGCTCAAATCATATCCGGGTGCACAGCGAAACAGTGGCGTCGGTGAGACGGATCGATGCCGAATAAAACGTCACGACGGTCGGTGTGCTCCGACGGCGCCTTGTCACTGCCTGCACGGCGCCTGACCTTTCCCGCTTGATCCCTCTGCTCAGACGCCACGCTTCATTTAACAAACCGCTGTACCGCGGCCCGAAGGGGGAACCTCTCCCCTCGCCGAGCCGCGGCTGTAAATTATTCATCCTAAAACCTCCATAAGCCATTTACGTGACGCGGCGAGTCCGACTCTGTGCTTCCGCACGTTAATTATGATTTCATGATCAAGGCACGTCTAAATCAGGCCCATGAATTAACTATTAACATATCCAAGCCAGGGGTTGTCACAGACGGGGTGATTCATGTCCTCCATATGGCGAGGTCGTCCTCATTGTGCGTTGAAACCACCGCAGGCGGTAGAGTTCAAGGAGGGTTGAGACTGCACTGTTTTCCCTGGATTCTGTGTTGGGGTGATGTATGCCGTTTTACCGACAATAAAGTAAACGAAGGGATTGTGGGCATGATGTTATCGACTGGCTGTATTCGTAGTGTGAATAAGAAGTAATCTAATATATATTTATACTAGTTTCCCCGCTGCAGACTAAGCGCAGAAGAGCATAAAAGCATCTCCCTGCCAGGTGTCTGACATTATATCCAGGCACAACAGAAAAACAGTACTAGCAATAAGTACAAACAGATGTTAGGAAATAAACAAACATCCCTAATGACATGAATGATGACTTTGCTGCAAAATCCGGTCTTATGTTGAGAAATGTGATACTCAAATATTATTTGACGTAATAAAAACCATAATTTCATTAAGCTTTAGCTAAAAAGTTTTACCTTGGCTGAACTTGCTGAGGGAGTCGTTCCCGCGTCCCACGTGGATGATGTCACCGTGCAGGGGCCGGGTGGTGATGTGGAACATCAGGGAGGCCGGCTCGCTGTCCAGGTCCTCCGCCTTCAGCACCTTGGAGCTGAGGACGTAGCCCAGGTGACCCGTGGACACCGTCACCAGGGTGGGCGCCCCTCGGTTCACAACCATCTGGGGGACGCCGTTGTCCAACGACAGGATCGCGATCTGCATGGTTTGAGGGCGGCGGGTCTCGAACACGGTGTTGGGGAACACATAGAAGTCTGAGTGAGTGCCGTCCGTGATGGTGAAGGAGAACGAGTCTTCCGGCGACTTGTCATGTTTGTCGTGTTTGTAGCTGATGAGGTTTTCGTTGAGGTCCTGCTTGGTAAAGCTGGTGACGGGTGTCGATCCGTTGTAGAGCAATTTCCCGTGAACCGGGAGCTGTGTGACGGAGAACTTCAGCATCTTCTCCGCCGTGTCCTGGTCCTCTACGTTGAGCTCAAAGGGCGTGATGAGCTTACTTTCTCCCTCGGTGACGAGCAGATTATTAATCGTTAAGACCGGTTTCTTGTTGTCCACGTCGACGATGGACACTCGGAAGGTTCGGAACACCGGATTAAACCCGTCGGTGACCTCGAATTCAAAACTGTCCATTTTGACCTCGTCGTCAGAGGTGTGGAGGTAATAGATCTTACTCCCGGCCAGTTGGAGCTGAGTAAATGACGCAATGGGCATCCCGGGTGTGTCCGTACACTCTAAATGGCCCCTCACTGGGGCCCTGGTGATGGTGAAGACCAGGTGCTCGTCAGGGCTGTTGAGATCAGTGGTGCTCAGAAGGTCTGTGGTCAGCATCACTCGGCCCCCTTCTTTGAGGGAAACCCCTTTGCTGATCACGTCAGGGAAGACCATGTCTATGCTGCCGATGGTGATGTAGAAGTACCGGTCGATCAGTGGGTTCATGCCGTCTGTGACGTCGAATTTTACCAGGTCCCGTATGCCCTCCTGACCGTTGTGCATGTAGGCGATTGACCCTTCATCGACCTCGGCCTGGGTGAAGTTCATTCCTAGCGTCATGTTCTCCAGCCAACCGGAAGGTGTGGTCCTCTGTAGAAGACCCTGACCGGGTCCAAACCGAATGATATAAGTGAGTGTGCTATCATCTGAATCTAGATCTGTAGCCTTAAGAAGCTTGTTGTTGATCTCTTTCGACTCCCCTATGTCTACCTCCAGGCCATCATTAATCACCATTCTTGGGGTTTCGTCGTCGACGGCGATGATCAAAACCAACACTGTTTTCTGCACAGAATATTTTCCGTCAGTGAGAATCACTTCAAAGCTGTCCTCGACTGTTTCAGAGTCGTCGTGCTCATAAATGATACTCGAAGCTTCCCTAATCTGCTCCAGAGTGAAGTTGCTCACCAAGAAAGAGCCTGTGGATAATTGGTTTAGAATTGCCCCGTGTTTGGGAGGTTTAGAAATGATGAACGTCAGATCTTCAGGTGGAATGTCAGCGTCGGCTCCGTTCAAAAGTGGTGTGTCTATAATAATATTCATCCCTTCCATGACTACAATTTCCCGTGTGAAAATCTCAGGCTTCTCGTCATTGGTGGGGATTATCATAATGGGGAAGAACAAGGTCTCGGAAAACTGAACGCCATCGGAGCATCTGAACGTGAATCGATCCTCTACAGGCTCGACTCCTCTGTGAATACTTTGGACAAAGTAGATGTTCCCTTCTCTCACGTCCCGGATGGTGAAAGCACTAACAGCTGTTCCTGTCCTAGACTTCTCTGAGCCCGGGGCAGGAGAGATGTTTTCGACGTACCCAGCAGTGGGTTGGACAATTATGGTGCACAGGATGTCTTCAGAGGGGGTGTCGTTGTCATCAGCGTCCAAATACTGAGGCCCGATGTTGTACTTCTCGCCTTCAATGACGCTGAACTCAAGCACAACGTCAACTCTGGGGGCCTGGTTGTCCACTGGGAGAATAGTTATGGTGACGCGAACTCCGTCGATCCGATTCCCGCCTACGGTCCACTCCTCGGACATATCGGTGAGACTCAGATTGAAGCCGTCCTGAAGAGACGCGACCCCTATCTCGCCGCCGGTGTGAGCGTACGCCACAAAGCCGTTGATGATGTCGGCCTGTGTGAACCTGGAGGCGGGCACGCCCTTGACCAGTACCTCCCCCATGGTGGGTGGGTCTTCCACGATGAAGGTCAGCTGGAGGTCGTCGGTGTCCAAGTCGCTGCCTTGGATGACGTTGGTGGTGATTTCCGCGGCGCCGTTTTCCAACACGTCCAAGTGGGACCCGACGGTCCCCACGGGGAGGCTGAGGGTGGGGGTCTCGTCATCCACGGGCTTCACCCCGACGCGCACCGTCACCGTGACAACGTGGATGTCGTCGCTGACGTCCAGCAGGAACTCGTCGCTAACCGTCTCGTCTCCATTCTGAATGTAGGACAGTCTACCCTCGGAGATGTCCTCCAGGTTGAAGGCCTGCCCTTTGCCAAGGTCAGTAAAGGACAGCTGGACCTGGCCGTGTTTAGGCGCCTGGCTGAGATTGAAGGTGATCTTCTTACTGTCGGTGTCAGGGTCCTCACAGTCCAGCTCCGCAGCGGACAAGATGTGCACCCCCCGCTCAAACACGGAGAAGCCGGTGTTGGTTATCTGAGGGGGTTTGTTGTTGACCGGCTGGAGGAAGATGATGAAGATGCCCTCCACACTATTGCCGGCCGTGTCTTCAACAGAGTAGCTGAACTGCACTACATGCAGTCGTGATGCCAAGCTCCACGTCGGGGGGGCTGTAGGAGATCTTGTGGTGGTTTATTTGGGCTTGAGTGAACTCGGTGACCTCCCGATCGGGGCTGTCTGTCAGGACCAGGGTTCCGAACAGGACTGGGTGGTTCTCGTCCATGTCGGTGGGGGGCTGGACCACGACGTATTTGAGATCGCGGTCCTCTGAGTCTAAGTCAGTGTATCGGAGGACGTCCTTGTGGAACGCGGTGAGCTGGTACTCGTGAACGGTCATCTGCAAGGTGGTGCCGGGGAACATCTCGGGGGGGACGTCATCGATGGGTAAAACCCGAACGATGAACGCGCTCGGCCCCGACTCGTTCGGCGGGTCGTTGTCGTCCTGAACGGTGAACACAAACTGATCCGCCACCGTGTCCGTGGCGTGGGGGCCCGTGTGCTTGTAGAACACCTTCCCGTCCGTGATGTCCTTCTGCTGCCACTGCGTCACCTCCTTCTCATAGACCTCGTCCTCCGCGTTGAACCTCCAGGAGGACGGGTCCTCGGGTGCGTCCGACTGCCTCAGGAGCACCACGCCGATGGCAGACAGCGGAGGGACGACGGTGAACCTGATGGTGGAGTCCTCCGAGTCGATGTCGGCCGCGCTGAGCATGGGCGTGGAGATGGGCATCATCTGGTTCTTAAACAGCACCAGGCCCGTGTTGGCGTTGATGATGGGCGGCTCGTCGTCGGTGGGAACCACCGTGATGGGGAACAGGAACTCCACCTCATTCTTGCCGTCGGACATCTTGAAGATGATGTTGTCACTGTAGGTGTCGCTGCCGTCGTGCTGGTACACCACCATCCCCGAGGTCAGGTCGGACGGCGTGAAGAACCTCCGCTGGAGGCCGAGCACCCTGAGGTCGCCGTGGCGCAGCCCGTCGACCACCGTGATGCGGACTCCGTCCAGGTTGTCCTCGTCGCTGATCTCCAGGTTCTGGGACGTGAAGAGCGGCCGGGACTGGCCCTCGTACAACAGCTGGCCGGTGTTGCGGGTCACCACGGGCGCCATGGAGTTCATGGGTTTCACGACGATCATGAAGGCGAACGGGTCCGAGAGGGCCCCGTCCGTGTCCACCACCTCGAACTCCAGCTGGAAGATCCTCTCGGTGTCTGAGTCGAGGCTGGGGGGTTTGTACGCTATTTTGAGCTCCATCAAATCTCTCTGGTAGAAAGACGTGATTGGGAGGTTTCTGTCATCGGTGCTGACTATGTAGCCCTCTTCGTACGAGAGGGGAGAGGTGATGTTGAATATGAGCTCATCCGGGTCTGACTCAGCGTCTTCAGCAGCAATCATGTCAGGGGTGAGAGCTGTCAGAACAAATTGGCTCACTTCCATCATCATCATGGACACGAAGCTCGGCTTTGGCGGCGTGTTCTCCTCTCCCTCTCTGATGCGAATCATCAGATGGAAATATTCTTGTTTGACTAAATTGCCTTCCGTGTCGTGCAGTCCCACAACCATGGGAGCATAATCTCTGTTTGGGGATTTGCGGTTGAAGGTGTGCTCGTAGCGAATGTCAGCCTGGGTGAATTCATCACAGTCCATCATGTTCGCAAGTTTCCCCCCGTCGATGAGTTTTCCATATCTGGGTAGCGCACTGCCACTGGACAGAGAGGTCACCTCGCATCTGTGAGACACTCTGTCATATGTGAATTCTAACACCTTTTTGTCAATCGGGTTACTTATCCCTTTGAAATTATCAACAGTCAGAGGCATGTTTTTGGTGAGCAATTCTAGCTGCGTAAAGATCACCTCTATTTCCATCATGAACGGGATGATAACGGTCTCTGTTTGCGTGTCGTACCTCAATTGCAGCCTCACCCGGTCCTTAGCAGGGCTCCTCGACCCGAAGTGAGAGTAGTTCACGTCGTTAGGACCGAAATCACACGGAAACTTTTTGGGAGAGAGTTGGCCGGGTCTCTGTGACAGCGGGTCGTTATCCAGAACGGTGATGCTGCAGCGATCGCCAGGCTCGGTCTGAATAACCAGATCGTTTACGGGGTCAATGAACACAGTTCTCCCGAAAGGCACTCGTACTTCGTTATTGGCGACCAAAATCGTATCTTCTGACAGTTCAGACCTCAGTGCGTAAAATAATCCCGAGCTGTCCGGCTGCGCCCAAACAATACCTGTGCCACAAAAACACAGGAGAAGTCCATAGTAGAGCATCGTGGCAGCGGATGGTTCCCCCTAAAACGACCCGAAACAGTCACTATAATATCCGAGTGATGCTGAATAAAAAGTCCGCTTCTAAAACACAGCATCCACTGCGCGCGGAGTCACAACATGTCCAGGCGAGGACTCCGGTACGAGCGTTAGTCTGGGAGGCGACATGGGCAACTCAGCTACAACAGCGAGGAGTTTTAACTTCAAGCACTGCCAGCCGGCGTGAATCCCCCCCACCCCCGCCCCTCTGTGTGCTTTATTGGCCCATCCTGAAAGGCTTGTTTCCTCCGCCTCTTTGTGAATGGATAGCTGCGCTGACATTCTCGGAGAGGTGGGGTCTGAGCATCCGTCCGCGATCAGCGTTCACATCCAGCTGATTACACTGAGGATCGTGCCTGTAAAACTGAAGGACAGAGAGAGCGGGAAACAGAGTGAACAGAGGGAGGGCAGGTGGGGGGGGGGGGGGGGACACAGACAGACTGAATAGAAGAAAAATAATGTAAACAAACAATAAGCATGTTGTTTCGGGACAGTGGATGCAGTCATTCTGAATTAATCGAGTGCACGTGTGTAGATGGTTGTGTGTGTGTGTGTGTGTGTGTGTGTGTGTGTGTGTGTGTGTGTGTGTGTGTGTGTGTGTGTGTGTGTGTGTGTGTGTGTGTGTGTGTGTGTGTGTGTGTGTGTGTGTGTCTGCGCGATGGAGAGAGAAAAAGCTGAAAAGAGAGGGAGATAGCGAGGGAGAGAGAGAGGTGTGTGAGAGAAAGATAAAGAGAGAGAGAGAGAGAGAGAGAGAGAGAGAGAGAGAGAGAGAGAGAGAGAGAGAGAGAGAGAAGAGAGAGAGAGAGAGAGAGAGAGAGAGAGAGAGAGAGAGAGAGAGAGAGAGCGAGAGAGAGAGAGAGAGAGAGAGAGAGAGAGAGAGAGAGAGAGAGAGAGAGAGAGAGAGAGAGAGAGAGAGAGAGAGAGAGAGAGAGAGAGAGAGAGAGAGAGAGAGAGAGAGAGAGAGATATGAAGAGAGAGAGGAGAGAGAGCGAGAGAAAGAAAGGGAGAGCGTGAAATGGAGAGAGAGATAGCTTTTATCAGATAGAGAGACAATAATAACAAAAAGCGCTGACCTTCCCTCCAGCCAAAGTTGTTTTTATGAATCTCCCTGTAGACCTGGAAGCGATGACCCTGCCGTTATCAATCGAGATGGTAAAGATGTATGCCGAAAATAAAACCTCACCGCATCACCACAGGCAACAAAGGGGACAGAGTTGAGGTCTCCAGAAGAGATAAACGCTATTTATTGTTTTCAAGTAAAGCCTCCGATGAAACACAGAGACGGGGAGAATTGGGACAGTAGGCAACAAACCTGCAACCCGCTGAAACGGAAGCACACCCTCACTCTCATAGCGCTAGCTCACATGTCGCTGGCCTGTGATGAGATATAAGAGAAATATGTTTAACAATTTAATATTAAACAACAGTGGCTGAGGATATAGGTGAACGTTTGACCCCGTGGAATCAACCGTTTTCGCCGTTCACAACTCTGAACGGCTCGCGCATGAGAGCAGGCGACTTGTTGATTACAGGCTAAGCTGTTTCTTGTTATTTCGTTCAGAAGATCCTTATTAGGCAAGATCACAGGGTGCGAGCACCTGCTCTTCAGTCCATGACGGTTCCCACCATTCGCTAGCCGGCTCCAAACTACCCCCTTTTCCTCCGAAAAAGTAAAAGAGGCTCATACATCGGCCTTGTTGTATGGCATTAAAGATGACATCCTTATCAAATATAGCTTCTGAATCAAGGGACAGGCGTGTTATCACCTTGACGGGAGCACTAATGTAACTTTTATGAATGCCTGCGAGCATGCGTCAAAGTCGTCACAACCTTCAAACACAATCCGTCGAGATAATCTGGGACCGGAATTAAATGAGCAAGTTGTTGGTGACAACAAAAAACAATCACAAAAAGGGTTTTGACGACGTTACTCATCCCAAATCAGAGTTGACGGGCGGAGATGTTCTGGTTCAATTTGAATACAACTTTCAGCAGCCAAAATAAACAACTCCTTTTCCCAGCAGTGCAGTGAACACATTCAAGGCCCGCGATACAGAGTGTAGGCTCTCTGTAAGACACCGTTAGTCTTAATGAACGTGACATTTTGTTCATTTTGCTGGCAAGGCGCTGTTCATAGCGAGTCACACAAATAGCACTTGTTTCACAGGCGTCTCGCCACTGTGACCTTTAGCTCGATGTATCTTTTAGCTTCAGTGTCCACCCTCCACCTCCACCTCCACCTCTCTCCGCGGTGATGGTGCACCACAAACCTCTGCCTCTTAACCCGGTGAAGCGATACATCTTGAGAAATGTCAGCCTCAATGGCCACTCTTCTACGCATCCGTACACGTTGAACACGGGAACCGTATCGCAGGGAAAATGAGTGAACTGCAGTCAGACTGGACATTGGGGATCAAATCCAGAACTTGTGTTTAAGATCTGAGGCAGGTCTATATATATATATATATATATATATATATATCCATGTATCCAGACCCGTGGAATGGCATCATTCCTTCACCAGTGTGCAGGCTGTGAGACCGGTCAACCCCTTCAGACGAAAATCCTTCACCCAATCGCTAGTTAACGTTTAGCTTCCCGTCCCACTGTAATTTTCACTTCAACCTCTAGTAACAACAACACCATCATGGAAACATTTCCCCTGTTTGTTTCATTACCAAATAAAGACTTTTTGTGTTAAGGGAAATAACAGATGTTGCTCCAGCAAGGGATTCCTCTTCAACTCTACTGTAAAAGGTGAATTAGAGGGGCCTGTCCTCTCTCACCTCTCTTTACTCACTGAGGTAAGCACCAAGGGCCCCAAACACACACACACACCAGCCCACCAGTCACTCTATGCAAAACCCAACCGTTTTATCACCCTGTTAATCACAACCTGTAATTACGTCTTACACACTCAGGTCAGTGACACTGATGATGGGGAAGCCTGTTTATCACACACACACACAAACACACAGGCGCGCCCGCACACACACACACACACGCACGCCCACACACATGCACACACACGCAGGCACGCATGAATGCACACAGACACACATCCACACACACACACACACACACACACACGCATGAACGCTAACACACACACACACACACAGTTGCACACACAAACATGCGCGCACGCACGCATGCACACACACATACACACACACACACACACACACATATGCCCACACATACACAAACAAACATACACACACACTTGAATGAGTGCCACACACACAGACACACACATACACAAACAGTCACACACACACACACACACACACACACACACACACACACACACACACACACACACACACACACACACACACACACACACACACACACACACACACACACACACACACACACACAGTAGCATTGCATGCACAAACAGAAACAGAATGCATGCAGACAATTTAACACACACACAGAAAGACACAAACACACACACACACACAATTCCCCAGCTGTTTCACCTTTGTGGCCGTATCACAATTGTGATGCTCCAGTGCTTGAGACTTTGGTGTCCAAACAGCCATTTCAGGAACGTCTGTGGCCTGTAATCTGCCGGCCCAATGAGTGTGTGAGTGGGGCCAAAGTGCCCGGTTAGCAAATGTTTGCCTAGCGTGAGTGGACGAGCCCCGGCTGGCTCTCACACAATGAGCGAGGTGACATTACAGGAAGCTTCCGCCTCTCATTAGGCCAATAAAGGTCCCCATTAGCAAGCGAGAGGAGGATTACACCATCCATGTGAAGGAAGGCTGTGAAACCGCACACTGGTACACTTTCTAGACTACAGGAAGAGCAGCCGCCATTTTGAATCATGAGTCAAACTGTGTTTTCATTCAACTCAGTATCATGCCAGGGGTTCAGTTGACTCATGTTCGTGACCCTTAGGACACTGGGCTGTTTCATTCCCTGCTTGTGTGATAACGCGTGATAACCAGGGTTTATTTGATTTTATTTAAGTGCTTGAATTAATTATCAGATTAAAAAAAAACGACTCTTGCAGCAGGCCAGTGATTAAATAGCCCCAATAAATGGAGGCCTGACCGAGAGAGATTGCGTTGTAATCACCGATACAATAACCTTGCTCTCCTCTCCCTAACTTCCACACAAATTCCACAAAACCCCAACTCACCAAAACAATGTTTTAATGAATGCCTCATCAGACGCTGTCCTTTATTTTCTCGCTTGCCGAGCGAGAGCTGGGCTGGCGGGCGCCGTTGGCTTGGCGACAGAACTCCCAGGGTGCAAAGTGCTATGTTGTGGACGGCTCCTCGCTGAGCGTTGGAGTCTAATAAAGGATGAGCTTGACACTGACACACACACAACACACACACACACACACATCATCTCACATCACACACAGAGCATCTCTCACACACATACATCATCTCACATAACAGACCACACTCACACACACAGCATCTCCCATCACAAAACACACAACATCATATATCCACACACACACATCATCTCGCATCACACACACAGCATCTCACACCACACACACACACAGCATCTCACACCACACACACACACACAACAGCATCTCACATCACACACACACACACAGCATCTCACACACACACACACACACACACACACATCTCACACCAACACACACACACACACACACAGCATCTCACACCACACATCACACTCACACAAACAGCATCTCACATCACACATCACACAGACATACACACACACACACACACACACACACACACACACACACACACACACACACACACACACACACACACACACACACACACACACACACACACACACACACACACAGACACAGAACACATCACGACTCACACACACACATCTCACACACACACAGACACACACACACACACAGCACACACACACACACACAGACACACACACACACACACACACACACACACACACACACACACACACACACACACACATCTCACACACACACACACACACACACACACACACACACACACACACACACACGCACACACACAACACACACACACACACACACACACACACACACACACACACACACACACACACACACACACACACACACACACACACACACACACACACACACACACACACACACACACACACACACACACACACACACACATACAGTCTCTCACACCAAACACAGCACTGGAGGCCATGTCATGTAGTCCTAGCCATGACGGTTATCGTCTTTCAACAAAGACCAACGAAAGCAGCCCACATTACTCCAATGATGGGATATCTGCACTGGGGTTGTGTACTGTAGAGGTTGGAGTTCAACATGTCACCGACGGATGGTTTATAGAGAACTCTTAGTGCTCTTATCAGGAGAGCTCTCCTTGAGCCCTCAGGGGACGGACAGCCCACTGTTCCCTACGGACATGGGAAAAGCATATTTTAGCTTTTCTCTGCCTTCACTGAAACAGACCTCCAGCACACGTCTGCCTCATCACTTGTTTATTTTAAATCCAAAAACGGGATTCTTATTTCAAAATGCTTTTTATTTAAGGGGACATATTATACCACCAGGTGCGAATGTAATTAAACGCTACAAGCTGTTTTGAAAATTGGCCTCTTCTAACTTCACAAGTGGGCATGTCCATCTAGATGTATGCTTGATAGATCAGTCTACCAGCCTACCTAGTGGACTGGAGCCAATGTTGCTCATCTATCCGTCACACATCAACGTGGACGCGCCCACTTGTGAAATCAGAAGAGGCAGTTTTTCAAAACAACTTGTAACAGCTAATCACATTCACACCTGGTGGTATAATATGTCACCTTTAATATGTACCCCTGCACTACAATATTTATTTTTCTACCATCTTTAATTTGATTTCCATTTTGACTTTTCAAGGCTATTGGTAATCTCCTGTTAAGAGCGTGCAAGAAAGAAGTGTTTTGTAGACCTTTTTTTTCGCTTATTCTTGTGTTAAACTTTGGCTGTTTGCCGTCAAACCTCTTCGGATTGGATTGTTCTGCAAGTAAATAACCTTTTTTATCGCAAACCTTCTTGTGTCAAGAGGTCTGCCCTGCACTTGAGTCCTACTAACTACCTAATAGAGCCAGCTTATTCAGAGAAACAGCTATGTCTGTGTCTGTGTGCTGGTAGTTGGCGTAGATCACGAGCCCATTGAAATACCAGTACTGTATACAGTACAGTGTGAATACCAGTGAGATGTGTTGCCTTCTCTTGTCTTTGTTTTGTATCTGTCTTTTCATGATTGTCCTTTTCATGTTTGTTTATATGTGATAGCGTCCTTTGCACGGCACAATGACAGGCTTTGTGTTTGAAGGGTGCTATAAATACACCTGCGTGCCTTGCCTTGAGGTAGCATGGCTAATGTGCGTCTGCTGTAGGAGTCTGCAAGGTAATAGTTCTGAGGCCAGGAAAGGTGGTGAGGAAATGAGGAGAGGTGTTGAGGAGATGAGGAGAGGTGGTGAGGAGATGAGGAGAGGTAGTGAGGAGATGAGGAGAGGTGGTGAGAAGGAGAGGGGAGGAAACGAGAGGAGAGGGGGGCTAGAGGAGAGAAGGGGAAAGAGCAAATAGATGAGGAAGAAACAAAATAAACAGAAAGCAGCTAAACTCCCCTTTATAACAGTGTCAACAAACTCTCAATGACAAAAGTATAGTCGTCTACAAAGTCCTTACCCTTAACCGAATACTAGAAAACAGCAGTTGCCAACAATGCTGTGACATTGAGGCCAATGCAATATGCCAAGTGAGGAAGGCCTGCTGAGCTGGCGAGAGAGGGCTTGGCGATGCTTCATTGGAAACCTGATGCTACCAAATTACAACCAAATACGAGTTCTAAACGGGTAAGGTTTAGCGGTCACTTTACCTAATAAACGATCGCCCTCTGGTGGCGACAAATGAGAACTGCCGAGTGGTAGGTCCACTACACATTACGTGCATGAAACAACTCATTAATGTAAATTTAAATATCGATGATTTCTGTCATATAGAAAAGCTGTTTTAATAAATAAATGCATAATGGATCATTGGTGCAATTTACCCCTTTAATATAATCTGAAACAGAAAATGTTTTGTGAGAATAGAAAGGCGATGAAAAACATTTTCAACCAGGCATTCCACTTTTAATATAAGATGTGCGATGTCTGCAATGTGTGTGTGTGTGTGTGTGTGTGTGTGTGTGTGTGTGTGTGTGTGTGTGTGTGTGTGTGTGTGTGTGTGTGTGTGTGTGTGTGTGTGTGTGTGTGTGTGTGTGTGTGTGTGTGTGTGTGTGTGTGTGTGTTCGTTCATGAATGCTAGAACACGCGCGTCGTGTGACTGGGCTGGGCTTCTGTATTTGCGAGCATGGGAAGGTAAACTTTACTGACATTGCAAATTCCGAGAAAAAGGGAAAACAAAGTTCCTGCATCATATTACGCATGCAGGGTGTTGCAAACTTTTTTAGCAAACTATATAACATTCTATGCTATGTATTACAGTTTTTCTCAGTCACTTCGGTACATTTTTCCGATCAGAATTGAAATTTGCAAAACAGTAAGTGCATTTCTCAAAACAATTCGTACAAATAGCAAATCACCATAGATTTCATGCAAAAGCAAGTCGCTTGCTCAAAATCAGTTTCTCAAAAGTAAATATCTGTGTCAATGAGCATGTCAGTGCCATCCGAAATTTGCATAACTGACATTTAAAATTAGGTGTGAGATTATATCAACAGAGAACAAAGTGAGTGTGCGTGTGTCTGCGCGTACGCGCGTCTGCGGGTGCGTGTACTTGTGTGTGTGTGTGTGTGTGTGTGTGTGTGTGTGTGTGTGTGTGTGTGTGTGTGTGTGTGCGTGGGTGCGTGCGTGCGTGCGTGCGTGTGCGTGCGCGCGCGCGTGTGTGTGTGTTTGAGGGAGAGTAACACTGTGTGATTTAACAAGATGAAACCTTCAATGAACAATGTGCTTGAACCTCTTAAACCTGCCAGTTATGAGAAAATACTCTGAGAAAATTGAAATCATTCAACAGCGTTCAGCCGCGTTTTGCGCGTGTGGGCATGGAGAGGAGAGTACCTTCAATCAGAGAAAGGTCTCCAAGGCGAGCAGATGCATGCTAATCTTAGTGAGCAACAAGGTCATAACAACATCATTCTGATGGGCTCCGTCTGCAGAAATTGGAAATAACCAAAGTGGAGGCCGTTGGGATGTCACACAGGAGTTAAGGTGTTCACGTGGACGCGGTAGTGCTCGCCAGTATGCTTTACTAACGAGTGTTCACGAGTTGGTCGTAGCTGAGCTGTACACCCTGTACACATTGAAACGTACATTACGTAATCAACAGGACTTGTTTTATAAAAAAAAACTGTTATCACTTTTCGAGGGGTAGATACATCACTCCGGAAGACAACAGAAATCAAAAGAAGAAGTGCAAAAGTTATAAATTTCCAATGTATAAATTTAGCAGAAAGCTAAGGTAAACATAAAAGTCTTCAGTCTTGTTTTAAAAGTGGTCAAAGTCAATGTTTCGTGTTTACTCTGGGGATAATCAACAGATTTGTCTCAGAAGATCTGAGTGGTCTACATTGAAGGCTTATAGTGCAAGCATATCAGTTACAGATATTTGGCCCTTAACCATGTAGGGATTTATAGGTGAGCAGCATGATTTTTCAATCAGTTCTCTGGCATACAGGGAGCCATTGTAACGGTTTAAGAACTGATGTATTGTGTTAAAAAAATATGTATCTCTAGCCGTTCTGAATAAGCTGTTGTTGAACTCTAGCAGTAGCATTCTGAAAAAGGAGACAATTGCAGTAAGGAGACAATTGCAGTAATCAAGCTTACTAGTGATAAAAGGCATGTACAAGTTTTTGCAAGTCTTGAGTGGACATGAGCCCTCTAAGTCGTTTTTAAGGTGATAATAGGCCGATTTTGTAACTGATTTGATGTGACTGATGAAAGGTAAATCGGAAACCTTTCTGTTTTAGCACCAAATAAAACTATCTAGTCTTCATTTGGTTTAAGGAAATTTTGGCACATGTGCCAAATTAGGGGCAAGGGCCCTCCCTTGTCCCTAATAACTATTGGACAGGTGCCCATCTCACAACCCTTAATACCAATGTTATTGGGTCATACCGAAACATAAACATAATTTGGTGGTGGTTGAGAGCACTTGTCAACTATAGTTACCAATCTGGCTAGGACCACCATTGATTGGCCAAACACTCTGTTCCCATGTCCAAGGATCATGACATTTCTAATTGCTTCAGCTTTTACTTTCTAGCGAGTAACAAAGATGCAAAGGGAAAATGTAACAAAGTAAAAGTATACATTTTATTAAGGAAAAGTAGCTGAGTAAAAGTGAAAGTTGCTAGAAATGTAAATACTCAAGTGAAATACAAATCCTGAAAAAACAACTGAAGTAGTAGGCCTACATGAACTAAGTATTTCTACTTTGTTACTATACACCACTGTATAGCCTACATGTGTGTATAATCATGACATTTTACATAGTGATATGTTTAAGGTTTAAAAATCTAGTGCAGTGTAACAGTGATAAAGAAATAAATATCTTCTGTGAACAAGCATTGTATTTATAATACAATTACTATAAACTGATAAACTGATAAACAGCAGTTTCAGAATTCATCTTCTAAATTAGGGTAATATTGAACATGCAAAAAAAATATTCCACACTACAAATAATCTTTTAGTTCAAATTCTCCATCATAAAACTTGATTTTTATACAAACCATTCAATTACAGTTTTTCTCAGTCGCTTTGCTACATTTCTCGAATCATCCTCGAAATTTGCAAAACAGTAAGTGCATTTCTCAAAACAATTCGTACAAATAGCAAATCACCATGGATTACCTGCAAAAGCAAGTCTCTTGCTCAGAATCATTAGTTCATCTCTCAAAAGTAAATATCTGTGTCAATGAACATGTCAGTTCCATCAGAATGACGAGTCCTTATGTTATTGTGTACAGATAAGACAGTCAAATTGCTTATTTGTGTTTCCAATACAACAGTCTACTCTGTGGCGATGTTCTGATGTTAACTATGGCTAAAGTTTTGAAGACAATTATTGTAAATTCTAAGTTACACCTTAGTGTATGTGGGAGATGGATTGAAAGAGACTGGACAAGATTCACATTTACCCTTTTACTGTTTGTACTGTAATTTGTCGAAAGACCATGTCATTGCGATACAGAAAGGAAAAGACAGCACTGTGAACATAGGACAATGTCCTTAGGGAAAACTGTACATGCAGTGCTGTAGGAATTGCAATGCAGTCTTCCTAAACCTCCAGACGTTCCGGTCTGGTGGGCAACAAATTCTCATTCTCATGCAGCCTCACTCCTCTTCCTCTTCTTCTTCTCTCTGGCTATTGACCCCGTCCAATTCCTTGTCCTTCCATTATCGGACATTGTAACATTGTGTTGTGCCCCAGTTATATTTATACTTGTCAGTGATGGTTCCTGAGATGCACCTTTGAGCTATTTCAGTAAACTGGTTGGTCGTTGGTTGATCTACAATCACACATTTCCCTTCATTGGAGAAGCTCAAGATTCAGCTGGGAACAATTTACCAATTCAGGACAGATTAAGAAAAAAAGTCTAATGGAAATTTGTAGAAATATGCTTGACATATTATGACAACTTGTTGAACCATTTTGCATGTACAGACTTCTGCAATTAACTAATGCCTGAATGTTGCGGGGATGGGACTATTCAATAGAGCAATTGATAATGTAGGAAAGAGCAGAGAATTGTACATAATTATTTGCATGGATGTACCAAAGCATTTGCAACTTGTTCAAAGTAATGAGAAACTACTTTTTCTATGTGCATAAGTGACAAAATGATGTGAAGATTGAACAGGTAGTTTTGAGAATTTCGATTCTGATCTGAAAAATGTACCAAAGCGACTCAGAAAAACTGTAATATAAACTTTTATCAATGGTGCTATATACACGGCAGCCCTCTAGGGGTCACTAGATGCGCCCCTGCATGTGTAGGGGCAAAGTCAGGCTTAGACATACTGATTTGTGTTTTTAAATAGAAAACAAGATTCATTTCAAATTAACAATGACCATAGTTTCCCTGTTTTAGAAAGGCCTAGATGCAATAATAAGCTATAGAGCTACGGAAAAAACAAGTGATAACGTTGTTTGGTACGCAGAGACAAGTGTCATCGACAGGCTCTGCCCACCCGATCTGGAACATCTTGGTGAAATGCAGGCCCTTCCATAGGGGAACTTCGCCCTTGTTATAGTGATAGCGGTCTACATACCTTTGCATGCTAATGATTGATTAGCACTTGAGCTAATAAACTCAGCTATTGCCAAACAACAGAACTCCCACCCTGAAGGAGTCTTCAATTTTGCAGGCAAACCTCAGGTTAGTTCTCCGCAGATTTCATCAGAAGTTGACATGCCCAACCGCACACATTGGAACACATTAGACAATGTCTACGCCAATGTCGACAATGCACACAAATACAAATCAACACCAGATGTACCCATTAACCGGATTAAGAAGGTGTTTTACAATACAGCCTTAAAAGGGAACTGGTTCACTCGAGACAGACCTCAAGACAGACCTCGAATGTCTCTAGTATAATCCACCCCCACTCCCCTCCCCAACATTTCTAAGCCTTTTAATGGTCTGGTCTCTCTCCAGGGGGTTCATCCTCCAGGGTGAGTCGTATATGCTCACCCATTGGGTGCTCTCGTGTCTCCAGGGCCTGCCGGAGCTTCTCCCAGAACAGGTCTGGGTGTGCGTCTGCGCGGGACCAGCTCAGGTAGGTTTCTCTCCTCAGGAGCCTCCTCATGCGGTAGTACGGAGACAGGTGCTGCATGGGAATGTCCTCCAGGAACACCAGGATCAGCACGTCCTTCTGCTCGTCAAACAGACGGAAGCTGGGGAAATGGAAACAGGGAGGGTTGTTTTTTTGATATGTGTTAGCTGTTTAACCTTAAGGTGACGGTTGGTCTTGGCTCATGCCCCTATGGAGACTTCATTGCACCAACCCCTACCCAGCAGCACACAAACCATACCTATCCACATGGTTGTATTGGTCCTTGAGTGTAAATACTTCCCTACTATACTCAAGTACTTTACTTGATTGTTTTTGACACATTTTCAACTTATTGCATTTTCCATGCATTGATGTAGCCAGTCATTGATCAGCAAGTCAGTTAAGGGAAAATAACCCCATGGCGATGGGGTGATTTAATCGTTTAACCCCCTTGTGGTTCTTTAATTGACATACGTGTTGGAGATAATTGGGTGCCCTGCTCAAACAGGGTAAATACAGGACTCTTTCCAGACAGCACAGGCACCATGGGCAGTCAATCGGACACATTGCGGGAAAATGAGTTGCAGCACTATTGTTTTGGCCACTTGTCCTTATGCACTGAATTATTGCCATACCATCTTTTTGCTTTTCCAAACTAAATGGGTTTGCGGTTGCAAACTTCTGGCTTAGTGGTTAGAGCGTTATAGCACTTCTGTAAATGTGTCATGGTCTCGTTTTACTTTGGTATCTGTCTTGTTTCTCCCATGTCAGGTTTCCCTCCTGTGTGACTGCTGCTCCCTCCCCTAATGTGTTTCAGCTGTTACTCGTTGCGTGCCCTGTGTGTTTGGTATTTAAGCCCTTGTCTTTCCTTTGTTGCTTGTCGGATCATTGTAGTTCTTGGTGAGTTGTGTCCTGTATGTTACCTATGTTCCCCGCGTTCTGTGCCTTTTGAGTTTATAAATTATCCTTTTACCTAAACTGTCTGCGATTCGGTCCTACCTGCAAACCGTGACAAAATGTGGGATTTAGGCTTTGGTCCGTTGCACTTGACATTTTGAGGGAGGAGGTATTGGGATCGTACAATAAGACCACAAGTACACATGTGAAGCTGAATTAATGATCAACCATATTCTGGTCATGCATGTAAACTCTGGGTTCTTACCTGGCAACCTGGATCTCTCTGGAGCACCATTCACTCTCCAGGTAATCACGACTGACCACGCAGATGGTTTTCCGGCTGCCATAGATGGCGTCTGTTATGTTTTCCATAATGGGTTTACCTGAAAAGCTTCGGTCAGTGAAAATACGTAAAAATGATATAAAAGTAAAACAACAAACTGAAGCTTTGTTACATCACAGCGCTAAAGAATGAAGGGCTAACATCAATAATAATTGATAAGGCAAACAGAATAAACTTCTTAATTGGGCCAATTCCGACCAGTAAGAATGCAGTTCTTCTGAAAAGTTCTTGTGCTGTCGCTTTCTCAGAGCTATAAATCCTATGAATTAGTAGACCACGATTGCATGGCCCTGAAATACATCGATTTAACCAATTTAAATAATTTAGATTAGTCCTTGTTCTAAACTCTGTTTTTAATAATTATAGCTTTTCCAGCCACGCGGGTCCATTCTCGCACTGGCCAAACTGATCTTGCCTAAGATCAGTTGGCTAGTCACTCATCTCAGGTCCAGCAGTCCGACTGTTATAGCAGAGCTTTTTGGGTGAGACGGTGAGTCTGGGCCAGAAACCAACTATTTTCCAACTAACGAAAGAGGAAGCATGGCGTACCTCCCCCCATCTTGTGATGGGGGGAGGTACGCCATGCTTCCTCTTTCATCATGGTTATGAAATTCTGTCGAATTTGTGCTGGCCACTCGCCTACAGATCCTCAAGAAACATAATTGATTGAAAGAAATTAATCGAAAGAAAGAAAAACGCACCATTTAGAGCTTGTCTGCCATCAGATATACTTACGATATAAATAAAAAGTCTGACTAGTGAGTGAGTCAGTCAATGTTAGCCATCTTTGAACCATTCATTAGCTTAGACGCTAAAGCAGTGGTACATCTGTTCTGTTTCACACTTTACTTCTGAGGCCAACAACACTGATTTAAAATGATCAAATATTATTTGAGGTATGTAAATATGATGAAACCAGATTGCATTCATGTTATGAGGGAGTTTTAAGGAATTTTCGAGTTTTTCCTGTCGCTAGTTTGTAATTTGTGTCCCGTCCTGTGTTATAGCTTGTCAGTTGTTCTACCATGTGCCCATCATGCGGGCGCCTCTGTACGATGCCATTCCAGGGTGTGCATCTCAAACACATGTGTTGAACAGCCGTTTCCATTTATTTGATAATATAAGTATTAAGTATTTCTTTGACATGTTTTACAGTCTGAATACTAAACTCTTAAAGATATTCTTGCTTTGAAATCAAGTTGAAGATTAGCCTTTATTATAGTTTTTTATGTTACTAAGGCAAAATGTGCAATTTATATTATTTATCTATACAACTCATAATATTCAATATATCAAAGTTTGATTTTTGATTTACAGAATTTTATCAAGTCCTATTTGGAAACTTACCATTGTTATAGCTTTCTAGTTTTATATTGCATGTATGTATGTTCTTGCCCAATTAGCTGTGTTTATAGGCCACAAGTTTATGAGACAGACAAATAACATTGATTCATAATATATACAACCTACATACAAACTGAGCAAATGCCAAAAACCATTGCTGTAAATACAAACAAAACATGCAAGGATTCTCTGTCTTGTGCCTCTAGTCTCTTTTGAAACTGCTCCTGCAATGAACTATACCATGCAACGACATGTCTTTTGCCTTCAATGTGTTTGTCTTTCAATCTGAAAAGCAATTATAAAAGATAAAGCAAGAGCAGCCTTGCAATGAATACAAATAGTTCCATTTGTATATGTGCACCACATAGACCATGTCAGAAAGGCTCAAACGCAATTTAATAATATGCGCGTTGTGCGGCTTCAAACTAAATCTGTTGCAATTGAACGCTCTGTTTCGTGCCACATTGGATTTTTTATATTTGACATGGAGAAGAGGTGAGTGTGGGTAAGTCACTCATGTACAAGTCACAAGCAAGTCTCAAGTCATAACCTTCAAGTCTCAAGCAAGTCCCAAGTCACTGTGGTGAGAATCAAGCAAGTCCAAGTCAAGTCATTGCTCAGTTCAAGCAAGTCCAAGTCAAGTCATACAAAATCTGATGATCTAACCCAGTTTCAAAATTTAAAAATCGGTAGAGAGTGGTTCATAAGTTGAGTTTTATTTCAACATTAACAATAACAATGTCTTAACAGCAAAACATTCCAAAACCATTATGTGAATAGTTTGAATTTTTTTTCATTACCTCCAACCTATGAACAGAATCAAATAGAACCTCTAGGTGGCGTGTATACGAGAACACTTCAATCAGTCACATCTCGCAAGACAGCTTAGCTTACCTTTTTTGTGGGTTTTGTAGTGACGGATGAAGTTAGATTTTTGAGCTGCAGACCTGGCATACCGCTGTCTTCTTTTTCTTACTATCATGGACATGTAATGCTTGAACCCAATTTGAATTATTTTTTGTCTATTAGGTGTGTATGTATGTATGTATGTATGTATGTATGTATGTATGTATGTAGGTATGTATGTAGGTATGTAGGTATGTATGTATGTATACAAACCTAATAGATAGGCTTACCTAATGTTGCGTTGGAAACACGCAAGACCGGTAAACCATAGCAACGCTGGTAAACAAACCCCGTGAAGCCCAACCCCCACGAGAGCTCCCCGCGCTGCGGCCATCGTGATATTATATGTGGCGAGCGGTGACTTTTTACTGTGGTCATGCTGAAGTGTCAATACCATGCGCGCCCGTGGGGGGGCATTATATTTTTTAATAAAAAAATATTATATGGTTAGTGGAAACAGCTTGTAGTGATCACGTTGGTCCAGAGTACATTTGATCACTATAAGCGGTTGATTACTAAAACCGAATTGTTATTACAGTATTTCACTTATTTTTTTATGGAGAACATCATCTAAATGCCAGTTGTATAGTTTTTCAATGAAAAAAATGTAACGAAGCGGTCGTCAGCGCGATCCTCTCGCTCAGCTCCAAACTCACCCGTCTCGCACCTCAATCACAGACCACAGCTGGTTTTCCGCACAGCATTTACAGTAACTCACTGACACGTCAGATCAGTAGGCGCTGCTGCCGGTGTGTTTTTAAAACGAACTAGGCTAGGCGCTACTATTTTTGCGCATGCGCGTTGGCAGATAAGCTGCTCCACTGACAGCTTTTTGCCATTCAAAACGCTCATCTCCAGTTAGCACGGCCTTTAGCAACTGTACTAGTCGGTGTCACGGTGCGCATGCGCGAAACAAGCTGTCAGCTTTCCAGCTTTTCGCAAGCGAAACGGGACAGATTAGGCACGGATTTAACACCAAAACAGTAAAACTAAGGTATTGTATAATTGAACACACTGCCAGATTAATATTTTCAATTATTTTTATTGAAGGGCTTGGGCATGCACTGCATTTATAGCTTATTATGACCGCTCGCCCATATATAACGTTATAAGAAAGACGCTGTCACCGAGTATGAGAGGAGAGTTGAAGATGGCGGTTGACCTAGTTTCAAAGTGTATACCGTTTATATACCGGTGTATCACTCGGTGTGAAAATTAGGGTTGCCACCCGTCCCTTAAAATACGGAATCGTCCCTTATTTGGCAATTAAATGTTGCGTCCCGTATTGAACCAATACGGGACGCGATTTGTTCCGTATTTCCATACATGTCCAATACACATGTCTGTCACACACACAAATACTAAATCTAACGATAATGATCAAAACAAAACACAGGGAATACTAAGGCCAGCAAAATTGTCGCGGAGGGATCTACGCAGGACCCGCTCCGGTCCTCTGTGTGTCTGCGCATGCGTGTGGTGGTCACGGTTGCCTAGCGACAGACACCACACACCGGCGCTGCTCACAAAACCCGCGCCTTTTAAAAATGTCCACTACACCCGATACTCCACCTCGTCCTCAAAAGCGAAAACGCTTGCAGAAGTACAGACGTGAGTGGGAAGAGGCACATCCTTGGCTGGACAGCGTCAATGGAGATGATTACAAGGCAAATTGTAAAATATGTCGGCGAGTGTTTTCAGTGGCGCATGGTGGGCTGTCTGACATCAGACAGCATGGAACAGGAGAGCAACACTGCAAACACGAAAGATCACAGAAGACCCAAGCATCAGTGTCACAGTTCTTCATACCCCAATCATCTCCTGAGATCGATACGGTATGGGACATTATCTGTGATTTATTTCCTATCTGGTTGTGCTTTTGCCAGAAGATGGCAGTGCATGGGCAGAATCTATGGCTTGGGTCGGCTTAGCTCAGGAGGTAGAGCAGTTGTCTTGTAACCGAACGGTTGCTAGTTCGATTCCCAGCTCCTCCTAGCTGAGTGTTGATGTGTCCCTGAGCAAGACACTTAACACTAACTGCTCCTGACAAGCTGGCTGTCGTCTTGCATGGTTGGTGTGTCAATGTGTGTATTAACCGATGTAAGTTGCTTTGGATAAAAGAGTCTGCTAAATGTCCTAATTGTAATGCAGTGATCATTACATCAATTATATTATTATTGTGGTTTAACTGTTTGGATGACCTGACTTCTTTTCAAGTCATAATACAGGCAGCAGACAAATACTGTTCAATTTAATCAACGATATGTCATCACACTCCTCCCCTCTAGGTTACCGCAGCTGAGGTGACACAGGTGTACCACACAGTCAGACACAACCTCAGCTACAACAGTGCTGACTGTGCACATAAACTGAATCAAAAGATTCTCCCGGATTCCAAAATTGTAAAGAGAATGTCTATAGGGAGAACAAAGGCAGAGGCAGTGGTTAAAGATGTCCTTGCTCCAAAGGCAGTGGCTGACGTTCTCAAGGCCCTAACATCAGATAAACCCCTCCCATTTTCCATTCAGACAGATGCATCAAATAAAGGCAACCGGAAGATGTTCCCCCTTGCTGTTCAATACTTCAGTCCAGATTGCGGGGTCACCAACAAAATGCTGGATTTCATTGAAAATGCAGATGAGTCCGCTGCTGGGATTGTAGCTCTCATAGAGCAGTCGTTTGACAAATGTGGCTTATCGTTTGATCAAGTGACAGCATTTAGTGCAGACAATACAAATGTAAATTATGGAATTCACAACTCTGTCTTCACCAACTTGAAGAAGAAACAAAAAGATCTGCTGCAAGGAAACTGCCATGCCCATATTGTGCACAACACAGTGAAGCATGCTCTTGACCAGCTCACTGTAGATGTGGAAAATGTTGTGCTGAAGGTCTATGCCTTCTTTTCCACATCTGCCAAACGAAGAGAATCACTCAAAGAGTTTTGTAGGTTTTGTGATGTTGAGTTCCAGGAAATTCTGCGACATGTCACAACCAGGTGGCTCTCCCTTAATCCAGCCATTACCCGGCTAATGCAAACCTGGATTGCACTGAAATCATACTTCATCAGCCTGGGGGAGGAGTGTCCCAAACAACTTCGAGCATTGTTAAAGCTCAGTGAGGACTCAACTGAGGAAGATGGAGACATTGTGGAGGTTTACCTTCTTTTCTGCAACAATATCCTCTCTCTCTTTGAGGAAGTTGTAAAGAAGCTGGAGAGTGATGAAACCACCTGTGTTGAGTTATATTCCATCATGGATAACTTCAAGCAAAAGCGCACACAGAGACGAGATGACCAGTTCTATGGCTACTTAACTAAATTGAAGCTGCAGCGTCTCCGTCCACGTGATGCAGACATGGCAAGGGCAGATTTTACTGCATTTCTCAACACAGCACTCTCATATGTTGAGAAATGGTTCAACTTTTCCGAAGACAACTGGTTGTTCTCACTGCAACCTCTCTCTCTGCACCATGGCACCATGACCTTTAGTGACATTGAGAGGGTGACCACCAAGCTAAACCTCATCCATAAAGTCAACATGGATGAACTTTATGATGAATGCTCCACAGCCAAACCCATTCTGAAGAGGCTCAAAGAAGATGCTGAAGATGAATGGAAGTCCAAAGGTGTGGCTGCCAGGTGGGTGGCTCTCTTTCAAGTAGCTGACCTGCCCAACATGCTATCACCAGCCACATCCTGAGCATCCCAGCATCCACTGGATATGTGGAAAGGATCTTCTCCAGAATGGCCAACAAATGGAGTGACTGCAGGAACAGGTGCTCCACAGAGCTCATGAGAAGTGAGCTCCTGATCACCCTCAACTTTGAGCAGTCCTGTTCAGAGTTTTACAACAGCGCTTTGAAAGACAAAGAGTTACTCAGTGCTGCAAGGAGTAACAAGAAGCACACCTGGAAAAGGAAGTAACAGTTTTGAGGGGAGGAGTAATGTTGAGGGAAGGAGTAATGTTTTGCACTTTCTTTTTTTTACATAAGTTTATAAGTGTTTTTGTTGTTTATTTGTACTGTTTTTTTTTCGTAAAAATGTTCAAAGAGAGTCCCTATAGTTATGCACTTAAAAAGTTACATTTTGTAAAGTTACAAAGTTACAAGTCCTCAGTTTATTTTGTTTATATTTTAAAAGTTCATTGTTGCACACACCACACAAAGAGATTTCATTTCATTTAATTGACTGCACTTTATAAGAGAATGTTATGTGGTAATAAAGCATTTCAAGCTTTAAGTATGACTAATTGCTTTCTTGATCAACCCTTTACTAAAAACACCAGCACAAAATAAAACATACCACTGCTGCGGGCGCCCCGCCCCACAGGAGTCGGGCCCGTGGTGGGCGTCCCTTATTTTAATTTCTGAAAGGTAGCAACCCTAGTGAAAATGTCCACACCGCGGCAACCCTAGTGCCATTGCATTTATGGCTATGACTGTGTACTAACTTCATTAAAATAAAGGCATTGCAATGTTTGCAAATCGTTATCCGTGGGTCTTTCTCAGAAACATTGAAAAAGGTCCACACCGCAAACATATTGGCGCTTATCCAGACAAACGTGGGCTGGCCGCGCTTTTTGTTTGCGTCATCACAAATGGCCGTGTTGTTTCGGTGATAAAAATATTTCGGCCCGAATTAATTCGGTGCATCCCTAATATAAATCCAACATAATTTCTAACAGGTCATTTCGAGTCATCTGTCTCAAGTCTAAGTCAAGTCCCAAGTCATGAAGACCAAGTCAAAGTCAAGTCGAGTCTTTTATCAGTGTTAGTCAAGCAAGTCTCAAGTCCCGAAATTTGCGACTCGAGTCTGACTCGAGTCAAGTCATGTGACTCGAGTCCCCCATGTCTGGTGATTAAGCAGGATATAATCAGTAGGCATCAGTTAAGATTCAAATCCAAGATTAATTGATTCAAAGACAAGATAAAAAAAAAAATCATTCTGAGTCAGGAAAAATCTCCCTACCAAGTTGATGAGTATATCTAATAGCATATCCACTGGCATGTACGATATATGAAATAGTGTAGGCTTAGCATGTATGCTAATGGAGGTGCAGAGGGTGTTCGGGGTATGGCTCCTCACCTGGCTGGAAGTCTCGGTGGTGCAGACACAGTCTCCAGCCCTGCTCGTCCTCCAGCTTGGGCAGGAGCTCCCCCAGCACCCAGCCCTCGTCGTTTGCGTTGTAGGAGACGAAGGCGTCGTATTGATGAGCACCCTTGTTCTTGTTCTTTGAGTTGTAGAGGAACGCCAGCATGAGGTAGTATGCATAGACCAGATGCCATTGTAGGAAATTGTGGGTGAAGGAGACTGCTATGGTCATGATGACCGCGCATGTCGTTGAAATATAACAGATGAAGCCCATGTCGACCGTACATGAACGGACGTCAATCGCCAAAAGTTTTCTCCCATTGAGGTTTGGTGGGAAGTTGCATTCAAAGTTGTACGCATCAAACACTTGTGTTTGCTTGTTGTTGATTACCCATTGGAGGAACCACGCATTGTCACAGTTACAGGTGAAGCTATTACCCTGCAAATCCAGGTATTCAAGGGCTGACAGAGACAGCATCACTGGCTCTGTAATCACAGAAAACGTATTCTTCCCCACCTGCAATAACTCCAGCTCTGTGAGGTTAGCATGGAGCAGAAAATCTAGAGACCTTAGGTTTGTTTGTGAAAAGTAAAGCCTTTTTAGTTTTTGAATCGGGGAAAACAAATTGTTGGGAATGTCTGTGAAAGCATTTCGAGACAAATGGAGCCTATTCAAATTAGGAGTATAGTTGAAGGTGTGTGGATGCAAGGTTTTAAGCTGGTTACGTTCGATATAGAGTATTGACAGATTTGTCAGGCCTTGCAGAAAGTTTTGAGGGAAGTTGGACCTATGAGATCTGTGTTGATCTGAAATAAACAATGTGTCTAGTTGTGAAAGCTCGGCAAATGGTGGATACGGAATAGGCTCTACCGATGCATATTTAATGTGATTGCTCTGCAAATTCAATGTCTTTAAAGCTGTCAAGTCACTAAAAGCACCGTTTGTAATTTCAGTTATTTCATTTGATCGGAGAGTAAGTTGGCTAAGACTGGACAGTCCAATAAAAGTCCCATTATTAAGTCGTTTTAATTTATTTCCATCTAATGCCAAATTCTTGAGTGAATTCAGGGCTTTAAATTCTCCATGATCTAAAACAGTTATTTGATTGTTTGACAAAGAAAGATCTTCAAGATTTGGCATGTTTTTTTTGAAGGTGCCGTTTAATTGATCAATGCTGCTGTTCTGTAACATTAAGACTTTTAAATGGACCAAATCTTTGAAAACACAATCCTTGAGAGCCAGGAGAGGATTATTGGATAGATGGAGCTTTCTGAGATATTTCATACTGGCAAAATCCTCACAGCCAAGAACATTGATGTTATTGTAGCTGAGATCCAGTTTTAAGATTTGAGTTTTCCTTAAGGCACAGGGGACTGACGTGAGACAGTTAGACTTCATGATTAAAGTCTTAAGCTTCCTAAGAGATTTAAACGAATTGTCAGAGATGTCAGTTATCTCATTCATCCCCAAGTCTAATATTGTCAGATTAGTACACAAGTGCAGCATGTCCACTGTAATAAATGTGATGCCGTTATTATGGATTTCGAAAGAGGTCAGCATTGGGATTTTACAGGAAATATTGATGAGAACCTGCAGGTTGTTATTTATATGGTGTAACTTCAGATACCTCAGTGAGGAGTTAAATGTCTCTAGCACTTCCTGCAGTCCGTGTATTGAGGAACGAAACCCACTGATATCTAGTTTAACCACACTTTTAAGGTACGATGTGTCGTTCACCTCCCAGACGATGCCATTCCTTATACTATCCTCAAGGTCCAACCTTCTGAGGTTGGGAAAAATACCTGCAGTGAGCCTAAAGAACATTAAATCATTCTGGGACAAACCAAGTATAACAAGTTCTGTAGACTGATTTGACAGCTCCCATGAATGAAAAGTGGAAATGTTGTTTGCTGGAATGAACAGGTATTGTAATTGTGGCGTATGTTGTAATATATTTGATAAGTGGCGCAGTTTGTTATGGCCTAGGTCCAACCACCTAAGCTTGTTCAGAGACATAAAAGATGCCGGTGCTACTGTTTGGATCTGATTGGAAATCAGATGCAATTCTATGAGATTGACCAAGCCATCAAACATACCATCCTGTAGTTTACAAAGCCTATTGTTGTCTAAAAACATCACCTTTAGAGAGATTTGAACCACAAAAGTGCCTGATTCGATCTTGGAGATCAAGTTGTTTTTCAGGTCTAAGCGCAACAGATTTGGTAAATTTTCCAACGCTGTTTTATTTAGTTTAGAAATTCTGTTTCCAGACAGGTCTATAATTGTGACTCTTGCTGGAATTTCCTTTGGAAATACTTTTAAACTGTTCTGACAGATGACCTGTGTGTTCAGTGTGATCTTGCAGTCCTTCAGCACGTAACCAGCAGTTGGATAAATAAAACTGTTCAAAAAGAAATATAATATTCCAAATGAACACAAACAAATTCCCCTTAACGGCATCACAATTTTGGTTTTCCTTCCAGCACAAAAAGAAGATTGGTGATGTTGGTAATTTCCAATACAATGGATCTCCAGTCCTAGGATCTTTGGTTTTGTTTGTTCATTTTTTTCAGTCCGAGGAATCCCTCAGGTTAAAACCGCCAATCCTAAAAGACTGTCAAACAGACACACAAAGATACACAGCCAGTGGTCATTACAATCTGCTATCAAAATACTGGAATTGAAGCATAGCATCCTGATGCTATGGGTTTGAGATTTCATGAAAACGTCTTATATAGGCCTACATGATGTAAACAGCCTCAGTAACATAATCACATGGTAATTAATCCTTTGTAGGACTATAAGGAATTTGAGTCATAGACTTAGTCCTCTATAATATATATATTTTTAAACCATAAAAAAAAATATATATACAGTATAAAAAAGCAAAGGAGAAACCTTTTTTTTTAAGGCCAAGCAGTGCTGGCCTCAAACCAATTTTAACATGAGGAGATGATGTACCTGTTGCTCTGGTAGAGTTGCTTACATTTATTTTTAGTCAGTTAGAAGACCTTTTATAAATTTTGATTTCCTTTTTGCAGAAAGATAATGTACTTGGATTTTAGCTGTATAGTGAAAGAAGTGTGTTGAATTAAGTTAAATACTTACTTTGCATATTTCTATTATTAAAATAATAATAATATCCAAATTCCACAAAAACAAATGTTCCTCGATCTGGTCTCTTTCCTGATGCTTATGGCAATTCAAAATAATGTGTTAATGATAAAAGCTGGTTGGAAATGGTCTTTTTGTGTGTGATCTATTGGGTGCTACGTGAAGAATCAAAAGGAAGTGGTCAAATGACCTAAGGAAAAGGGAATTATCTTAGGGGAACTGACACTCTTTTTCTTAATAAATGACAATGTCGATATGAAACCAGAATTCAACACAATAACCTCGTCATCATTGAAGGTTAAACACATTGATTTAATTATTGAAGAGGAATCTGTTTATTCTAATTCATTGTTTTCTTATGGACATTTTATTTATTAATGTTAAACGTAAATAACATAAAAACGGGCCTTGTATGGGAATATCCTTGGGTTCGATAATGGCACCATGTCAATGGCCCACATGGGTTTCATGCAGGATTAAACTGGGTGTTAGGTTGGGTCTAAGTAGGCAACATACATAAATGTCAGGTGTGTGTGTGTGTGTGTGTGTGTGTGTGTGTGTGTGTGTGTGTGTGTGTGGTGTGTGTGTGGTGTGTGTGTGTGTGTGTGTGTGTGTGTGTGTGTGTGTGTGTGTGTGTGTGTGTGTGTGTGTGTGTGTGTGTGTGTGAAATCTGAACTCAAAAGCAGAGTAAAGTTCCAAAAATGGATTTGAAGCAGGGCATGGCTCAACTAATAAAAAAAAAAAAAAAAAAAATCGACCCCTGCTTTTCAAAACTGTGGTTTTATCAAAAAACAGGCTGACAAGTAGGCATGCAGGCAGAAACAGGACAGAGAGAACCAACTAGGCGAGCTAAGAAACAGCATAAAACAATCTGACAAGGGGGCACTAACAATACAGGGGATAAATCGGCTTAGGTGAGCATGTGTGAACAGGTGAGCAGGATACATGCAGGAAACAGACAAAGGCAGGATGTACAGGTGAGAGGTGTCAGAGGCATGACAAACAGACACATGGTGGACAAAAACACAGAATAACCAGCAGGAGTCAATGAGTCCAAAACAGAGATGCTGACACATAAGAGCCAATCGGGGTACCATCTACAAGCTTCATGTCCCATGCCTTCAAACCCCTGTAGGGCCCACATGTTGGCTAGGAGCTATTGGTGGCCCAGTTTTTATTCTGATGTTTAAGAGACCTAAAACACTTTGAAATTGTTAAAATATGTCAATCTGTGAAAATAAAAGCATGCAACACATAGCTAGAAGTATGCAAGCTATGTGTTGCAAGTATGCAACACATAGTTAGAATAAACTACCTGAAGATCTAATACACGCTAATGACTGCATTTTAATTAAGGTTAAGAGTGTTTACGTTCACCTTTGCTTTCAGATTTTTTAAAATAGGTAAAAACGCCACCATGTCAGCTAGGAATGCTTGTAACATTTATGGTAGGAAACATCTTGAGCCAGCTTGATAAAGTAAGGAAACAAATATTTATCAACTCTAATGTCGCAAGCATTGTTTATGAGGCAAATAACCATGGCGTTAACACACAATAATAAGTTATGGTAGGTTAAGTTACCTGCTATAACACCAAGTCTAATCCTGCACGAAACCCAAGTGGTGAATTGAAATGGGGCCATTATCAAACCTGTGGACAATCCCATATAAGGCCCGCTCTTCAGCCCATTGGTTTGTTGGTCTGAAACTGTAAAGAATGTCCAACAAAGGTTTCAAATCCACATTGCATTGTCTCCATTGCTTCATCGCTGTACTTATTTCCCCAAAAAGTATAATCACAGTATCATGCGTTGTACAATTGAAGCATTGAAGCACTTGAGCCGGCCATTTGCTATCATTCGAGCTGGGGTTCCACATTGTGTATAACCTAACAAAAAAGAGAGCGAGAGTCTAGTAATTCCGTACTTCAATGTTGTGGAGGGCCTCCCCTTGCTGCGAACCGATGAGGTGATTGGTGGAACCGGACGTGCGGATTGGCAGAGGTAGGATGATGAAAGTGGATTATTGACTGGCATTTGACAACAAAGAGTCAACAATTCAAACAACAGTTGCATGATCACGGATAATTGAAATGTATAATTTTTGTTTTATTTATTGAATAAGATTGCACTTTCAAATACTTTGGTGTGTGTGTGTGTGTGTGTGTGTGTGTGTGTGTGTGTGTGTGTGTGTGTGTGTGTGTGTGTGTGTGTGTGTGTGTGTGTGTGTGTGTGTGTGTGTGTGTGTGTGTGTGTGGGGGTAGTTAAAGGTCAATTATCTGAAGGGAACTGAAACAATATATTTTTTTTAGCTATAAAACTTCACAAATCTCATCATTTAGCACACTTGGTACACCTGGAAAAACTGGCCTTCAAAACTCAACAACTAATTACCAATAAGTCACTTCTCACCTGTTCAAACTCAGCTGGCAAATCACGTCAATCATGTGTCGGAGCATTAAAGAGGACTCGGTGAGCTCTACTGAGTTATATGGTCCTTTGGCCTGATCAGGATTTGAGGTGGGATACATACTGATTCTGCTTCACCTCATTTATATTCTTATTTTTATTTTTTGTTGGCCTACGAAAAGCTTTTTATGCAGTCAGTTTAGCTGAACTTTTTACTGTATTATAGTAACAAATAAATATTTGCTTTTTTACTTTTTTTACTTGTGCACTGATTTCATCATTGCAAGACAGTCTAAACATTTTCTCACTATAGTGTTTTTCCTTGTACTTATATCAGTGCAATTACTGTACTGTGAGTTTTGCCAAAATAGGTAACATTGATGTATTCTCAGAACAATATTGCAGTATCAACTATAGGTGTACAATTTGACTCTGGGAAACTGGGAATCCGGGATTGTGAGTTTAGCTCATTGGTTAGACAAATATGCAGTGTATCCTATTCTGATACAATTGTGTAAATACAATATTTATATGCCATATGCAATATGCAATATTTATGAAACACCTCACAACACATCATTTATATTCAACCAAACACACAACCCAAACCCGTTAAACCCAACACCGAAAGGCACTAAACCCCTTTTCCCCAAACGAAATCACAAATACCCAGACTCCCCGGGGGGTAGGAGTCGCCACAATATATTCACAGTATTGCATCACAATATGGCAACAGTCTTCATATTCTATGTACCACCTAATTCCAACTTTAAAAAAGAAAGCTATTTCTAAGCAATTTTATACATTGGAATATGTAACATGGCCAAAACATATGTAAATAGTATTTTGATGGAAGTGTTTTGAATTGATCACACCAGTGTTTAATTGATGCACTCTTAAAGATATTCATTTGATAGCTGTGTTTACGGTTTGGTGGAAAAAAATCAGTTTTGAGAAGTATTTGTGGAGTTTTGACAAAATGATTAACTCTTCTCAGGTTTGTGTTTAGAGTTTTGAGAAATTGAGCTATAGTTTCAGAAAACGTGTTTAAAATTATTGTCTTTTTATTAATTTTATTAATCGTCCATATGACATAATTCCATATATGAAAAACTAAACAAACTTACAATAAGGGAATATTCACTTCTTAAATGCTACAGAAATGTTGATGAAAACTAAAAAATCCCAAAGGAAAGGAAGACACTTCAGTGTCCCAAGCTAAAGAAAAAATCACGACGCACATGGAAAACCGCAAGGAGACAGTGCGTCCGAAACATCTTCTAACCCCTAGACGACCCACCAACATAGCAGCATGGAACTTGAGGTACATGTATGCAGGAGGAAAGACAGCAGTGGTAGCGGAGAAGATGAGGAGGTACAATCTATCTCTCCTTGGTCTGGGTGAAACCAGATGGTTTCAGACAGGGCAGGTCAAGCTGGCGAGCAGAGAGTCCATACTGTACTCAACGGGCACCCAGATGACTGCACCACATACGAGGGAGTAGCATTCATGCTTTCCAAAGAAGCACAGAGGGCCTTTATCAGCTGGGAACCCATGAACTCAAGGATCATAACAGCCAGATACCATACTACACACAAGCAAATTAACGTCCAGGTAGTTCAATGCTACGCCCCAACCAACGGCGCAGCCGAGTAAAACCAAGGATCACTTTTACAACCGAATATACCACATACTCCAGGCCAAGAAAGAAAAAGACATAATAATCCTGATGGGAGACATGAATGCCAAGATAGGAGGAAACAACAATGGCTATGAACTGGTAATGGGCAGGCATAGACTAGGATCCATCAACGAAAATGGAGAAAGATTTGCAGCGGCTTGTGCAGACAACAACTTGTTCATCGGTGGGTCCATTTTTCCACACAAGGACATCCATAAAGAAACTTGGATTTCTGCTGACCATACCACAGAAAATCAGATTGAACACACATCTGCATTAGCCAAAGGTTTAGGCATTCATTACTGGATGTCAGAGTTAGAGGAGGAGCTGATGCTGGATCTGACTATCACCTGGTTACAGCAAGGATCCATCTGAAACTGAAACCCATGAAACCCAGACTACGAAGAGTCAAATTCAATGTACAGCAATTTCAGGATATAGGCACATCCGAACTCTACCAAGTCACATTACACAACCGGTTCCAAGCACTATAATTACTACAAGCAGGAACCCCAAGATCACTGGAGGATAGGAAGGTCTGAAAAGCATTTGGAAAGAGACATGCGAAGAAGTGGTAGGGAGAAGGAAAACTAACATCAAACCCTGGCAATTGTGTGTGTGTGTGTGTGTGTGTGTGTGTGTGTGTGTGTGTGTGTGTGTGTGTGTGTGTGTGTGTGTGTGTGTGTGTGTGTGTGTGTGTGTGTGTGTGTGTGTGTGTGTGTGTGTGTGTGTGTGCTCATGGAAGTGAGCGAGAGAAGAAAAAAGAAGTACATTGAGGATCTAGCACAACAGGCAGTGGAAGCAGCAGGAAAGAACAACCTTGAGGAACTCTACCTTACAAAAAAAAGCTCACAGGCAAGTTAAAACAAACTCAAGTACACATTAAAAACTCACAGGGAACACTCCTCACAACCAAGGAAGACCAACTAAAGAGGTGGACGGATCACTTTAGAGTACTGCTTAACAGACACCCCCCTCAAATAACAGCAGAGATCCCACCAGCCGCAAACCTGTTAGAGATAAAGTGCAACCCCGCCACCCAGGCTGAAATCAAGAAGGCCATCAGCCCCTGAGAGGAGGCAAGGCAGAGGGGCCGGATGAGATACCAGCCGAAGCTCTCAAGGCAGACATTGAAACCTCCAACAACATGCTTCACCATTTCATGCAAATCATCTGGGAGGAAGAAAATATCCCACCAGATTGGAGAAATGGCCACATTATAAAGGTTCCAAAGAAAGGGGACCTCAGGGGGTGTAAAAACTACAGAGGAATAATGCTGCTTTCAACACCAGGGAAGGTGCTCAACTGCATTATACTCGAGAGACTCCAAGGGCGGTGAATGAGAGACTGAGAGAAAACCAGGCCGGCTTCAGGAACAGTATATCCTGTGGACGCTAAATAACCACAACAACAATCCATCGAATGGAACTCTCCTGTCTTAGTAAATTTCATAGACTTTGAAAAGGCTTTTGACATTGTGGATCGGGAGATGCTGTGGAAAATGATGGGGCACTATGGCATCCCACCAAAGTTCATCAGCATTATCAGGAACACTTACCATGGGATGCAATGTCAAGTTCTCCATGAAGGATGCGTATCAGAGGCCTTTGAGGTCCTGACTGGGGTGCGGCAGGGATGCTTGCATTCAACCTTCCTCTTCCTCCTCTGCATAGACTGGACTATGAAACAAGGTAACCAACAACAGCCGAACCGGCATACAGTGGAGCCTGACCGAACAGCTAGAGGATCTGGATTTTGCTGATGATTTGGCACTACTTGCGCAAACCCACCAACAGATGCAGGAAAAATCACACACAAACTAGAGATAACTGCTGCTTCGCTAGGGCTCAAAATCCACTCATCAAAAACCAAAGTAATGCGAATCAACAACAAGAAGAACACACCAATAATCATGGATCAAAACTAGCTAGAGGATGTAACCAGGAGGATCGGGGGAGGATGCTAAAGCCAGAATTGGGAAACCAAGGACAACATTTAATATATTGAATAAAATTTAGAAAACAAAAAAAATATCACTCAAGATCAAACTAAAGATCTTCAACAAAAATGTCAAATCCACTCTACTTTACGGATCCGAAACCTGGAAGACAACCACCAACATACTCAACAAACTACAGACATTTAGCAACCGCTGTCTACGACGCCTCCTGGGAATCTACTGGCCCAACACCATCTCAAGTGCCAAACTGTGGGAACTCACCAAACAAGAACCAATAGAGACCCAAATCAGGAGGAGAAAATGGAAATGGATAGGCCACACACTCAGAAGAAAAAAACAAATCAATTACAAAGCAGACCATTACATGGAACCCACAAGGCAAGAGAAAGAGGGGAAGACCTAGAGCCACCTGGAGAAGAACCATAGAGCAGGAGATGAAGACGTAAGGGCTGACATGGCAATAACTGGATCGGAAGGCACAAGACCAAAGAGGATGGAAGGGTTTCATCAATGGCCTATGTTCCCTAGGGAACAAGGCCTAACTAACTAACTAACTAACTAACTAACTAACTAACTAACTAACTAACTAACTAACTAACTAACTAACATGTTAGTTAGTTAGAAGGAGGATGTTCCACATCCTCCTTCACCTCATCTTCACCTCTCGGTTCCACATTGTCCTCCAATTCTTGCCATTTGATGGTATTTTTACCATCGCTTTGGCGCCCCTGGCCACATATAGTGCATACCCACTTTTTGCACCACTGCCTCTAGGCTTTATGTCAAGACACTTAGAGGAAGGTAGGCCTTACTTTATGAACCCCAGACGGGATATCAGGTTGTCACAGAAAAATGGAGTCCTATTTTAAAATAAAGAAGGTTAGGATATCTGGAAACTTGAACCAGAACTCTGAGTCGATGCACTGTCAGGATTTTCCGGATTTCAGGATAGCTGATTTCCATTCTGAGGAATGCTTTTGTTCAATCTTGGAGACATGGGACATGACATCTTTTGTGTTGTGGGGTACTGTGGTAGCCTAAAGGTACCGGATGAACTTGCAAGCTCATGTTTTGTCTTTGCTCTTGCATATGCAAGCGTCTGCCCCGCTCAGACAGATTAGCAACCGAACTTGCCCGGGTCTGGCCAATCACAAGCATGGAACATGGAACATGTGTATCCAGTATGATGGTTTGATACGATGTTAGTACAGAAATATTTATTAAAGTTGTAAGACGGATGGATAGAGAGGGGGGAGAAAATAAGGAATGGGCTGAGAGAGAGATAGACGGATGGGTCGATAAACCATTGATTGACATTGAGCAATCGACCCACAAACAGCCACCCTGCAGTAGGACCCCAGGATCTCGAATCAGCCCTTGAGCCATCTGAAGAGCCACACATTAAGCCTAGTCAAAATAATAAGGGGACGACGAGGAGACGCTGAAATTAATTTTCAATTTTTTTTTGATTAGAAAAATTAAACCCAATCGGGATTAACCTTTTCTAGAGATCTAGTTCCTCAATACGAGAAGGTCACCAGCTGCTCTTTCCCTAATCCCACATCATGCGCCAGAGTATGATTGGAGGATTATAGCGGGTAGGTGCGCTATTAATAAAACAAGAATGTGTGCAATTAAAACATTATGCAAATTCTGTGTTTGACGTAGAAGCCACCTGAACCACCCACTCAGGGGTAGGTGGAGGAGAAGGTCATTTAATTGTATAGTAAAATGATAAACAGGCGTGATGACTATTCTGCAGGGATTGTTTGAACGCAGTGCCAGAGGTTCGGTGTTGAATGAGTGCTTGATAATTATAATCGGGTAGGCTTGTGAAGGACGTCTCTTCTCCGTTGAGTTGCAATCGCATGTGTTTGAAACAATTTCAAGTCAAATGTCAAATTGAGTAGCTCCTGGCCTGTACGAAGAGCCCTACTGTCAAGCGCCACAGAAGTCCGGTGAACCCGGACCAAGACAAGCCTTCCTGCTCGCCCTCCAGGTCATCCAGGACCCATGTTCTTGCGAGTCACCAAAAAGAACGAGGCCTAGCAGTCGCCTTTCGCGTTCTGCTGCGTGAGTCTGGCTCTGCTGGACTTCAACTGTTGAAGTCCAGCAGAGCCAGACCCACTGCGACTCATAAATTATATTTTACAAATGTGTTTGTGGTCTTCATTTCTGTCCTTTTTTGTTTTCCGTTTCTGTCTGTACAACTAATGCTCAGCTCTTTTATTTATTTTTCTTTTACTCTACCAAAGTAACTACTGATATAAGTTACCTGCTGTGGGTAAGTATATTAATTATATTAGATATCTATTAGGCTACTTAAGATATTAATTTTGTTATCTCGAACCGAAAATGTTAGGATTATTTCATTCCTCCTCACCTATTCTCATTCCGTGATTTTCCACTCGTTTTTCAACGGGTTTGATCGCTGAACAAGTTTGCCGAACAAGATATGAAAGGTGAGCCAATGCGCGCGTCCAGGCCGAGGCGCTGTGTGGGCGTGGCCAGACCCGGCGCTCCAAAATATAGCGCGTCACATTAGGAGACTACGGTCCTTCACCAACGTCAGGTCAGTTACTCTTTGACCTTACAGTTACTCAAGGGATTTACACGGAATTAGTTGATTTATTTTTATAGGTTTATAGGTTACGGTTGTTTTGCAATTCATCTAGCACTTCGGTTTGGTTTAACTCAGCCCTGACGTTTTTAGACTGGTGGTTGTCGTCATCAGCTGTCAAGATAAACGGAGACAGGCCATTTATATTTCATCTTGACTTTATTTATATCTACTATATATTTCTGTCCATCTATTTTTATAAACCTTTACCCCGTCAGTCACAATCTAAATTTAGGTGCTTGAGTTTTGAGTTTGGTGCGGACACGAGAGAGAGAGACGACGAGACAGACAGAGGCAGTTGACAGACAGGTAGACAGCAGGAGCAGACAGTCAGACAGCAGGAGAAGACAGACAGACAGACAGACAGACAGACAGACAGACAGACAGACAGACAGACAGACAGACAGACAGACAGACAGACAGACAGACAGACACTACAGTTAACATTGTGTCCTCTCTTCCATGTAGTCCTACTACGTCCTCAAAGGCAGTTCAAAAGGCATGGACCATGACTCCAGCCCACCGACGGTCTCCTCGAAAGAGATCTACCAGACCAAATTCGACGCCGGAACGTACTTGGGCTACTGCTATCAGCCAGCTCAGTCCCCGGAGCAAAGCGACAACTGGCGTTTTGTGAAGTTTGTCCTGTCCAACCTGAGCCGCACCTTCTCCTCAGGTACTGGGGACCGAGACGTCTGACACTGCGTTCTTCTGGTCACTCACTTTGATAAAGAGAAAGAGAAATATCGGGGCGGATGGGATGGCTTGATTTTGTGGTAATTAGTGCATGTCACTCGACTACAGGGTAACCCAGTTTAGCGTCAAACGATCAATCTCACAAATCGCTGCCAAATAAGAACCGCCGATTGTGTCACAGAAATGATCTTGTCCACTGAGCTCTTTCTCGCGGCCGTTTCTATTACAAATGGGTTAGGGGCGCCCCGGTTGTTCACTGGGTAGCGCGCGTACCAATTAGTCCTGATCGCAGCTATGCATGACCGCCCCTCTATCTCCGATACTGCCCTGTCTATATATCGCTACAATAAAGCTTACAAAAAAATCGTACAAATAAAAAAAATATGGATTAAATGAACCATGCGGACAACACAACCACACTGTGATTGAGTGTCAGCATTTCAGTCGATACACAAGACACAACAATACTGAATTCAGTGTATTGTGTATTGTTTTGCGAGCAGCTCTGTTGGTTCCTCATGTCCCTGTTGTACCTGCTGCTCCTCCTGACTGTGCAGGCCAGTACAAGGGCCAGAGGCTGATTGAAGTGGGGACGGGCCCCACCCTGCATACGGTGCTCAGTGCCTGCGCCCACTACCAGGAGATTGTGCTGTCGGACTACACAGAGGTCAACCGCAGGGAGCTGGAGAAGTGGCTGCGCTCCGAGGAAGGCCACTTCGACTGGAGGGCCCACATGCAGTTTGTCTGCGAGCTGGAGGGGTCCAGGTATTGTATGGAGGACGGGGTCATGCTGACCACCACCACCTCCCAGGGGAAGAAGTAAAAGACAGCTCGATAGAAGGGCCAGATGTCTGGGTCAGATGCTGTTTTTTGGTCGGGAGGCCTTCTGAACACTCACTCATTCGCTCACTCACTCACTCACTCACTAAGAACACACTCACTAATAACACACTCCTTAAGAACACACTCACTCCACTGATTAACATACACTCTCTCTCCCGAATAAAACACCAAAACACAAAGACACGCAGAGAAGAGAGAGAGAGAGAGAGAGAGAGAGAGAGAGAGAGAGAGAGAGAGAGAGAGAGAGAGAGAGAGAAGAGAGAGAGAGAGAGAGAGAGAGAGAGAGAGAGAGAGAGAGAGAGAGAGAGAGAGAGAGAGAGAGAGAGAGAGAGAGAGAGAGAGAGAGAGAGAGAGAGAGAACAGCTTCCTTGCTTAACCATGTCAACCATTGCTTAACTTCCACTGGTCAAGTTGTTGATACATTATTGTGGTACGAAAGCTTCTAGAAACCATGCTAGCGCCATGGTGTGTTTACATATCAAACAATCGGCACACAGAGTAAAAAAAACCCTGAATCTCTGTCTCCACTATCCACAAATGTGGTTAGATGACCGCTGTTGTTGTAGGTGGGAGTAAGGTGTCAGTTGGAAGGTGGAGAAGGACCACTTTAAAGCAGGTTGTCACGCTACTACCATCCGAACGTCTGGTAGTAGCGTGAACGCCGTCTCTATCATTCTCCTAAATCTCACATCGTTAAACTGTGATGCCGGCGTAACGCTCCATCACCTGTTCACCCCGCTCTCTCTCCTCTCAAAACGGAGGACGCCCGAGGAGATCAGCGCCACCCTCCGGCAGAGGATCGACCGGGTCCTGATGTGCGACGTGACCCTGGACAACCCCTTCCACCCCGTGGTCCTGGAGTCCGCCGACTGCGTCCTGTCCTCCCTGTGCCTGGAGGCGGCCTGTCAGGACCGGGACTCATACCGGCGGTCGCTGGGGGCCGTGGTGGGCCACCTGCGGCCCGGGGGCGTCCTGGTGCTGATCGGGGACCTGGGGGAGAACTACTACACCAGTGGGGGAGCAGAGGTTCCCCATCGTGTGCGTGAGCCGGGACTTCATCGAGGAGAGCCTGACCCAGCTGGGGCTGGTTCTGCTGGACTTCGCCACGCAGACGGCGGAGAACCGGGAGCAGAACCACAAATGCGACTACGAGGCCTCGTTCTTCTTGGTGGCCCGCAAGGACATGGGCCCTGCATGACCCATGACCCCTGTCCCTATTTAGCTGGACCCGTATAGACCAATATGTATCACTTTGGAAGTCTATATTCAACTTGCTTTCTTTTTATTAATATTATTGTGATATTTCAATGTTATTGGTTTACATTGATTTCTTTGTTCTATGCCACTTCCTGACAATTTAGATTGGCACGAGTCTTAAAACCTATACCTTATAGACTTGACTGATAATGACCTATTGACCCTCGGGGCATCTCACGTTTCCAGTGTCATATCCCTGAAATAAAACAGGCTAGCATAAACAAGGTTGTTTGTCTGGTTGTTCACGGAGCAATCCATCCATCTCTCTCCTAGTCAACCACGGTCAAGGTCAGCTAGAATTGTTGAGCTACTGAGGTTGAGAGCTCTTTGCATGTGTATAGTGTTGTGAAAGGAAACTTCAAACCTAGTCTGAAGAAAGTGATCAATTTGAGAAGAGTTGAGAGTCTGAGCACTTACTAACGGTAGCCGTTGCCCAAGTCAAACATGTGATGACAAGCAGAGCTGTGTTCAATGTGAACTATCGTGTTCAGAAAACAGTTTGCAACGTATCAAATGCTGTTCTTTGATAGACACAAAGAAAATAGCTTCTCAGTAATTACAGTATGTTATAAATGGTGGCACAGATTGTGAACGTGGACTGGATCATGTGACACACTCTGGTCACCCGATAGGTCCATGACACAGACAGGCCCCACGTGTTTGCCCTTTGAATAGGTCCTACCAGGCTTCTACAGTGACCGTCTACCACCAGCTAGATTGACTCTAGTATCTCTCATGCTGCATGAACCTGCTCGCCCTGTGAATCTGTGTTTCATGAGCGTTCAACAATTTGTTCCAACAGTGAGGGTGAAATTACAGCACCAACCCAACAGAGGTCAGCAAAGATCTGTTGCTCATCGAGAAGCAGGACTTATTCCAACTATAGTAAGTAGTTACACATCCTTACAGACAAAGCTTAATAGATCATTAATTGTCAGAGGGCTCTGAATACACACAATACATATTTTATGACATTTTAAAAATAGTAATTTCTTCCATTTCCCATGATTTACTTAGCAAGGTTTCAAACCTCTGTCGTTTAAAACTTGTTCATGATGGGTTATACCGCGTTTGACTGATTAAGAAGTGTATCTTCTTGTGGGAATGAATAACGTTGTTAGTTCTAGTTAGAGGGCTATGTAAACATACCTTAAGCTAAAGCTTTCAATATACACTTTTTATCAATGTTATGGTCCCGATTGTATGACAGATCAATTAAGGCAAGTAAACGTCAAGACAATGATGGTTAGACACACGTAGTAGTATGTTTTATTGTCCAAAAAAAAGGTGTAACATTTAGCAATGCCAACTCCATGCTCGTTATTTTTTGCAAGAGTTTTCGCATTGTGGCAACTCGACCTTTCCCGTGCAGTTAAGGGGGACCTGCTAGACTGAAACCCTGCCAAAGCAGTGTTCAGAGATACACACCTCCACCGGCATGCGTTTCGTTCATATCTAAATATGCGCAGCATTTGAAAAGCTTCCATACAGGTGACTCACTGCAGATAAAAATAAATATAGAGGAGAAAGAAAAAAAAAACTACAATTAAACCAAAAGAAAAAAATAACCGAGAAGCGATGTCTTGGGTATTTCCTGGGTTTGATGAGTCGTCGCAGTGGTGGTGGAGGAGGTGGTGGTGTGGTGGAGGTTACGGGGGTCCATGCGGGTGAGTCACTGTGGTGTCGTGCTGCCTGTCCGTCCGTCCCCTCCCACGCGGTCCCGGGGAATGAGCCTCAGCTCCGAGCCGTGCTTCAGGAACACGTTGCCTGCAGACGCACGGAGGTTAGACGTTATCGACCAACGAGAGGTGGGTGTCACTGCGGTAGTCTAGCGGGCAGGGAAGTCAAACATCAATAAAGGAACAAATGAAAGACACGTCATTCTCGGAAATGAGGAGAAAGATGTGATAAGCTTTCTACACGTTATGTCGGCAATGAGATTGGGGCTATTATTATTAATTATTAAGGTGCGCAGGTTCCTATAGCGAGACACTGAACTTCCGTCTCGTCGTTAATTACGAACTAGGTCGGCAGCCCAGGGAATGTTTTGAGTGTGCGCTTTGATGCTGGCTCTCACGCTCACTTTGAACACATGTTGTAAGAACTTAAGTCTGCTTTGTATTTTCTCTTTTAAAAAGCCGCCGCTGACAAGACTAAATGCATACGTCCTACAAAAAAACATTGAGAAAAACAAAAGCTTTGAATGACGAGTAGAAATTTGTTAATGAAATCAGGATTTACTGTCCCTTGGTCCACATGGTTAAAACAATATGAAAACCACAGGGCTTGAATCCAAAACCACGTATTACGATCATAGTGGGCTTTTGATTCATCAATCACATGATTAACATGTCCCATAACACAACTAAATCAACAGAAAATGGCCGACTTGGCCTCTTTCCCCCAGCAGCTCTACGAGTCCCGCTCCCGAGCCCAGCATCATTAACCGTCTCCCAACGACAGACCTCCAGAGACACAGGCCCCCCCCGGGCAGACACCTCGATCATCTTCAACACGGAGCCCGAGAGGATGAATGTGATTAAACTGCACTCCGGGGGGGCCACTTGTCCCCGCTCTGATCGAAATACGGCCTCCTCGTTACCATGGCGTTGTCACTAACGAGCAGCACGTGAGAATCTGAAGAATCTGTAGAGGCTTCAACGTCAAGGGAACGAGGGGAAAAAAAAAGAAAAAACAACCCTGCTTACAACTATTTAAAAACGTGGCTTCCCCATAGGAACCACTGCAGAGCTTAATATAAACCTTATTACTAAAGCCTCTAAAAAAAGATTCAAAGCACACATGGAAGTATCGAAGCTGTGGGTGGTTACATAAGCCAGGCAGGTAACCAAGTCGCCCTGGGCGGAGGGAGGGAGTATGCGGCGCCTATGCATCCAGCAGTACTGCGGCGGGGTTACGTACACCTGCTGGTTGACCGATGTGGTCGTGCCAGGAGCAAGTGAAGTGAAATGCGTCAAGAGGCTGTGGTCTACTCTGTTCTGTTGCTAGGACTGACCTAGCAACAGAACAGAGTCTGTCCCTCATCAGTGGACGCCCCTTTTGACAGAAATGACCATATTTGAAACAAGCGAGGCTCCCTACACACGGTGATATCACCCCCCCCCCCCCACCGACTTTCCAAAGGCGGAGCCAGTGGGTGCAGCGAGCAACCGTGGACTCGTTGGCCGTTCATCAAATCAGGGTTACTCCGTTTATTACACGGCCAGTGATTCGGGTTTCCCTCTCCATTCATGTGATCAAAATGAATCCCGCATTCGCTAACCTTTTATAAATCCTTCAACCGTTTACATTTGCAAAAACCACAGTAGAGCTGAGCGTAACCGAGACGTAGGGGCTATGGAAATATAATGGACCACAAATAAGAGTTGATGCGGTGTCAGGCTCAGAGGTGCGGCGCATCAAAGCGCAGCCAGGGGGCAACCGCGTCGGCTTCTGAGCCGGCGATTTGCATACCGCTTGTTCTGCAGCTTAGCGTCTCAATGTACAACGCATTTCAAAATGGCCCCGACGATCCATACACCAGGTCAGACGGGTCGACTGTAAGAGGGTGACTTTCTCGTGGAAGGTTTCGTGAGCCGTTCTGCCCGCACAAATCCCTCATACTGTTTTGACAGGTCAGCGGCGCACAGGTAGGCTCGGCTTTCATCTTCGCCTCTATTGAGACAAAGGGTTTGAAGAAAAAGAACGATTGGAAAAGCTTCGGCGGGAGGCGAGTACCGTTTAGAGACGGTCGTCTCGAGCTAGGGGCTATTCTTAAGAGGGACACAGCATGAATGGCAGAGCGAGAAGAAAAAAATGTGAAAGCCCGATTCGGGCTGCCATTAAACCACTCATCTCAGCCGGCCTTTATCTACGTCTTACACGGAGACCGTCGGCAGCCATTGAACCTCCACCGTGCGTCACTGCCTATGAACTTCAGCTCGTGGCCCCCATGAGTCAACGATGCCATTGGTTCCAGGTCCATGCCTTTCGCTCAGCCTCCATGTTGCTTCCTCTACCCAATCTGTGTCGAAGCAAAAGGCCATAAAGTGAAGTACCAGATTGATAAGATTTCTATAAGAAGTATAATCCCATTAAAGTGTGAGAACAGCACTGACTGCGGGGGGGCCCGCCCTCTGGTGTTTCACTAATCCCCTTTTAATTCCACTGTGGCTCGCATCTGAAGCTGTGTCAATAATAAACAGTGAACAACGCCAGCGAAACAAGCACCCTTCTGCTGTGACTAATGACACTTGCATTCGGCAGCCGCTGTTATCCAGGATGACTTACAAACAGGGCTGGGAGCACACCCAGGTGATAATGAATCAGACTGATTCAATCTGAACCACCAGATCAGTCCTAATATTCAGACGAACCCCGACAGATGCACAGCCCTGCTAGCCTCCGACAGGCCAGCGCGGCCCGAGAGACATGGTGCTGAGTGGGCGTTCATACACGTCACCCTGCACACATATTCTCCTCAGCAATGTGGAGAACCATACAAAGAAATAAAGCCCAAAACGGCGACAGCGGCTTGAAGACTCACCTGCCGTCTGTGCCGGGTTGATTCCGATTCCATCTGCATGGGAGCCGAGAGACAGAGGGGTGGGGCCAATAGGGGTTTAGTCTCCATTTTTAGAGTCCCATCTCAAACAGTAAGTACTGGTAAAGGTTACAACCCTTAACAATAGTATATGGATACAAGGGCTGTTCAATTAATCTTATTTTGATCGCGATTTCAGCTTCAAACAATCACAAAACTAATCTAATTGAGTTGAAACATTTTTTGGACAGCTGGATACATATCCATACATTATTTTCGATTTGAATTTTTTTTTCTGCATTTCATTAAGGTGAAATTTCAAAGTCCTCAGTTACAGACTGTTTCTTGGGAGAGACACGCTGAATAAATACATCACGGTTTCAAATTGCTTGAATAATCGCGATTTCAATATTGACCAAAATAATCCTGATTATGATTTCTTCCATAATTGTAATTCCAATTACAAGTATCCTATTATAAAGCCAATTACAATGTCATTAATAGAGATCCAATGATTGAATCCGGGCCTATTTTCCAATGAGGAACCATCCGGAGGCAGTGTCAACACCAGAGCATAACACAGCAGCAGGGTTTCTGAGGGAGCATACCGTTTGTGATGATAGCACTGGTTGCTGCGGGCACTTTGAACTGTGGGACAGAGACACACAAATCCCATTACCTATTACCCGCTGGCTCCAATTCGCAGGACGAAGTGGGGGGCTGTTGCCCGCTCTTAAAACTCTCCCCACATAACGAGAAAACACACATAGCCCTCGAGTGGTGGTAATTATGCGTCGATTTTTTTCCTTAGCACAAACGGGTAAAGACAAACACACACACGCACAGACACACACACATTCACACACACACACAGACACACACACACCATGGATTCCAAACAAGTATTCTGTAAGCAGCAAGTAGTCTGTCTTTATAGTACATTAAGAATAGGTGTTAACTGATTTCACAAATAGTCACAAATATGTTCACCTGGACTCTGCATAGCCTCCCTCATTACTCCCCCACCACCCCTCCTCTTCCTCTCCTAAAAACACCTCTCTTATGCACTTATTGTATGTTGTACCTTCTGGCACTTAAAAACAGTACTTGTACTATGTATATGGGTAATGGGTAGACTTGATAAGATTAATGATAACCCATCTGTTTGAATAATCATGACTATAGGCTTTTTATTCCATTCAGATTAATATATATTAAAAGGGTCGCTGATATATAGGAGAATTGTTTTATTTTTTTACTTAAATCACTGTATAACTCAAATAAGCCTATTGTATGTAGGACCTGTATCGACGCTTATATTCTAGATTACAGTTGTATGCATCACACACATGTTTGTACCAGCCTCCAAACAAACAACACAACCGTCACAATATCAGGGCTTACTGTTAGTGAACTCTTACCTCCTCAGCAGCAAACTTTAACACTGCGGTGAATGGGGTGCTCTCTGGGACGCTGAGTCTGTAACAGACACACACACACACACACACACACACACACACACACACACACACACACACACACACACACACACACACACACACACCATGCATCAACCATGAAACACACAGAACACGGGCTCTCTACTAACTGGCAGCTGTTACATTGAGCAGCCTGCTTTAAAACAGAATATAGAAAAAGGACGACATCACACAGATACATAAAAACAACACGGGGAATATTGTTCAATTGGACCAGCTATTAGGTTGACAGTGTACGTTTAGGCTGCACGTCTAAGATAATGTATGGCGATGAGCTGTATTCCAAACCAAACCATTAAATACATCCAATGATGAATGACCACAGCAAGACACAAACCGGTGTGTATGATGAGCTGTCACTAGACTTACACTTTGTATGGTAGTCGAGGATCCGACGTCAGTGTGATTTTAAACGTTACTTTAGACCTGAAGAAGATAAGTATAATGCGTTATTAAGAGCGAGAGTGAAAGCCCAGAAATGGAATATGTATTAAAGAGCAAATCTTCCAGAAACGGTTTGAAAAACTCACATCTTTTCTGGCTAGATGGATCCCTCACCACAGTACACACAGACCCGGAAGTCCAAAGGACCCGAGTAACACGTCATCACTCATTTTGAGGGATGTATTTATTTATATTAGCGTTTTTAACCAACTTTTTTTAATTACAACGCTTGTTAAAATGTTCTGCATGGAGAAAGTTATGCTTTTAAATTGAAAATAAATGTATTTAAGCTGTTGTATTACATTTCCAAACGCAGGCTTTACCGTAATGGACCATTGCATGCGCCTTTGCTTCTTTGTTACGGTCTTTTTTGTCACACTTTGCCCTGCAGTACAGATATTGATTCAAGACTCAGCGAACATAAAATACGGTAAGTTCCGAGGAATACTTGTTATACTAAGTATTATAAGGAATACTACGTTTGCCGTATCAACACACATACAGATATGTGATGCATTTATTATGCTAACTTTAAGCTTTGTGTATTCCGGGTTCCCCTTAATTTAATCAATGGCATTTAATCAATGCCTTTAATGGCGTCTCTTTAACCTGTCTGAATTAAACTCAGTGTTGATGTCGACTGCTATTATATCATGTCCTTTTAAAATAGCTACCTTCTCAAACTTTCCTGTGCATGTGCGTTACAAATTGATGTTAATTTATTTATCAGGTAGCCTTTGCCTAACGCTTAAGTAGAATAGTGTATGTAGTAGCAGAGCATCAGAAATTGACTGATGTTGCAGCCGTATCGGCGTATCAGTTTAGGTCTAGTCTCGCAAAGCAAAGCCAGACCAAACTACAGCAAGTAGAATGGTCTGGAGCCACGCTACTGGGTCTGTTTTTATTTCTTTAAACCAATCACAATCGTCTAGGGCGGGGCTAAACCCGGGAAGCAGCAGCGGTGTCCATGCAAAATAGTGCCGGGGGGAAATTATTTTGACGGAACTTCTTGACGTTCAGAGGCTGTCAGAAATGGCTCAATCCCAAACGCCACAAAAACCATTAACGATGTATGTCGCCTATGTGGAGAAAATTTTTATAGATAAAAAGAACAAACATCGTTTGATTCTTTGTCACGATGATTTCAACCGGAAGGGGAGGAGTCGCGGCCAAATCCACTTCCGTTCAGCCAGACTAGTTTAGGTCTAACTTTAGATTTGTTTATTTATTGTACCAAATCACCTCAAAGCAACAACAAACTATATAATTATGCCATTCAAAAATACCATAGCAATTAAAACATACCAAGAACCAACAAAACAAACACAAATCTGAACCCAGGGAAAACCTTCCAGCATTCCACTTCCCTTAATTGACACAGTTTCACAGTTTTAATGACACATCGAAACTGAAACTCATTGACAACAGGGATAATGAATGAGGAGAATCCTCAGCCTTCCAGGCTACTTCATTCTTCATGTTCAATGCTGCTATGTTGTTATGACCACGGTCTGTATTCTCGAAGCAGTTCCTGCTGTGGGCCACTTAAAGCCCTTCAAGGCCGTAACTGTGATTAAGGGCTTTATTCAAATGTTTGACTTGAGGGGACCTGATACTGGATGCAGGAGTCAGGGGAGACGAATGCAGAAACATAACAAAGCAATCATGCATGTTTGTTGACCAATTTTGGTCCAGCAGTGTATTTGGTGCGGGTGAACGCACTGTATGCTAATTCAAGTTGTTTTCTGACCGCCGGCCCGTGCAACACAGCAGGAAATCAAAGAGCCTCCACTGTTTGACGATGTGCTGCAAACCTTCCCTCACGTCCCAGGCCAATTTCTATTTCGGATGAAACATATCGGAGCCTTTACTCTTACCCTGAATAAACATCTTAGGGAGCCGAGTGGTTTGTGACGTTATCGCATAACCAGGTATGTGTGTGTGTTTGTGTGTGTGTGTGTGTGTGTGTGTGTGTGTGTGTGTGTGTGTGTGTGTGTGTGTGTGTGTGTGTGTGTGTGTGTGTGTGTGTGTGTGTGTGTGTGTGTGTGTGTGTGTGTGCACGTGTGTGTGTGCTGTTTTTTCTCTTGCAAGACGCCTTGCCGTTTGGATAAACATTTTGACTTGGAACTTATGAAAATACAGATGGTAAAAAATGCTTTTAATTATGACTCACAGCGTTATTGTGATTCTGGGACCGGGCGTAAGAGGTATTTGAGGGAATGCTGTTAAATATCACTTCACATTTTCCCCTTTAAGTTCTGTTTCAGAAAACCACTAAGAAAAGAACACACGACTAAACATAATACAGAACAAAAGGTTCCCAAGTGACCTAAAGTCAAGAGAAAAAAGTTATCCTAAAGAAACTGCTGAACAGCACAAACAAATAGTGAATTTATCGTTTCAGTAGAGAAACAAGAAAGCTAAATAAAAAATGATGTACTAAATTATTCAAATGTAAATATACATTAAAGAGGCCCATGACAGGTTTGCCAGCTAAATGTGTATTTATTTTATGCTAACATACCACAGCTAAGTCAGTCATGCCAAATTAGCCCCCCGAGAAAGGCTCCTATGCTCGCATCCTCACTAGGGACCGTTTGAGCCCGTTCCCTGTCCATTTTGCGCATGGATCTAGAAAGGTCTCAGGCTCCAAATAGAAGATGAATGGTTTGAGACGTTACACGGACACAAAGCGAGTGCAGACTGAGAGCTAGGATAGGAGATAAGTGCCTGTTCTCACCTTGGTTACACCGACACCTACGAGTGCAGACGGGCAGAAGAGATTGTGTTTGACCTCTTGCAGATTAGAATTGATTTCAGCCAAAGTTGAAGTCAACATCAACTTGGTTTATCGACAGCCTTCTACCTTCAAATTTGGTCTCAGTCTTTCATATTGACTTAAGAAAACATTGGAAGAACTGATTGAATTTTGAGTAAAATGTACTGAATGGAACAGTTTCATGTTGCATTTGTATTTATACAGTTATTTTACAAGCAATCATGTCTACAGTAAGTGCAGATAAGATAAAAACAACTTTCAGAAGGTATAGATCTAGTGCCCAGGACCACAACAACCTCGATGAAGTGCATATTATTTTCAGTTTGATCCAACAATAAACAATGTATTTTTACGTTGAAACATTGCTGATTAATTTTGCATTTCGATTGCCATTTCAAAGCAATTCAATGTCAAAAACATAAAATCTGCAAACCAAATATGGTCATTGCTAAATCTCACTTGATTTGACAACCGGGATGCTACTTTACACGTCGGGGAATCGCATCAGTTATTGTTTGTTTGTTGACTGAAGGACTTGCACTGCTGTGTCAAAACAGAATCATACCCATAATTATAGCCTTGGTTTAGTTAATAATGTCTGTATCGTGAAAATGAATTTCCCTTGACGGTGTGCTTTCTTATCCTCTGTCCTCAAGGCAACCATTTAAAGCATTGGTTCTCAAATTGCGGCCCGCGGGCCAATGGCGGCCCGCAGAAACATTCCTGGCAGGCCCGCACTGACATACAGATGTAAGTAAAAAAAAATATATATATATTATTTCTTTTTTTGATTACATTTAAATTTAGGGCATTTAGCAGACGCTTTTATCCAAAGCGACTTACAATAAGTACATTTGTCACAAGAAGTGCAACAATATATCGCTGTCGGTACAGAAAGGATGTTCATAGAACCAAGTACAACAATCGCTAGGCTAACCTATTCCCCGTGTTACAGCAATGATAGCAGCTACTGCAGTTGCTACACAGTTAAGTACTATAATACAATACAACACAATGCAATACAATACAGTGTTCAATGGTGGACAGATGGTGGAGGGTGGCTATGCAGAGTCGAGGTGGACTCTGAACAGGTGAGTCTTGAGTCTTTTTCGGAAGATAGTGAGCGACTCTGCGGTCCTGAGAACGGAAGGGAGCTCGTTCCACCACTGAGGTCCAAAAACCGGGAAAAGTTGGGACTTTGCTGAGCCAGCCAGATATGAAACAACCTTCTTGGAAGACAAAATGTATTATACTGATACAGTTGAGAACATGATTATTATATCAATATTAATTTAAACAAAAATAAATGTATAAAGAGAATATATATAATATATATATAAAGAGATATATAAAGAGAAAAGTCGACTCTCTAGCTTTCAATTAAATCCTGTTACATTTGTTAGTTTTAATCCGAATGTACATTACTTTGAAAGGATGGACCTCATCTTCGTGATTTAGACTCCGCTCACTCCCAGAGGTCCACGGTGCAATGTTTCTTTTCACCACTGGGATGCTGATGGCTTTTCCCACCTAATCCTTTTACCTTTCGCGGCCCTCAGTCAAATTCTGGGTTCCTAAATTGGCCCTCAGCTGTCAAAACTTTGAGAACCCCTGATTTAAAGCAACACTTGTTTAGTTAAATCCTTAAGATGCCGAGTCTGTAAACATAATCTATATTCAATCTTTATACCCCCTATGCAACTAAGAGCCACGCTCCATTTTCTCCTTAAGTTATTACGCAACATAAAGCACTTTAAGCACAAATGGGATTCTTATGGGCACTAAAGCTCATTTCCTGGAGCTCGTCCCAACAGGGGTCTTTCGTTGGATTCAAATATCTGCCTCACTTCTTTGCTTTTTTGTTCCCCTGCTTTTTCAAACGCTGGTGTCAGATTGCTTATTCAACAGGCGTCTGCAGGAATACCAACAGGACCTATAGCTTTTCAGAAAGTGGGATGGTTTGTCACAGTGCTTATGTAGAGCTTCAGCACAGCAGTATGGAGAGAGCGCTTTCAGTAAAGCTAGCCGTCAAACACAAAGCAATGAGTTACAGTTGACAAATACAGTTGAGTCAGTTGAACACCAGTGCAGGCATGTGTCATAACAACCTTTTACAGCCCTATACCAAAAGTAAGAACAAATACAATTTGGTGGTCACATATAATTTTGATTTATATTTACATATATAGAACTTCAGGCTCGTATCTGCTGAACATTTCTGTTTGTCATGGACAGAGTGTATCGGCCTGCCTGTGTCTCAGGGAGGGGGTTGCAGGATTCAGCCGTTTGAACAGCATAAAGAGAGAGAGACGTGTGTGTGACATGCGGGCCTTCATGTTTATGTGTGTGGAGCATGTGTGTAGTGTATATGTGTCTCTGTGCATTCACATATGTCTTTGAGCGTAGAAATGGGCTGTGGCTGTGTGTGCGTGTGTGTGTGTGTGTGTGTGTGTGTGTGTGTGTGTGTGTGTGTGTGTGTGTGTGTGTGTGTGTGTGTGTGTGTGTGTGTGTGTGTGTGTGTTTGTGTGCGCGCGTGTGTGCGTCTGCGTGTGAGTGTCCTCACCTTCCTTCCCTCTCTAAATTCAGACATTCCCAGCATGACGTCTTTCACACCTTCACACCTCTTCACCTCGTCCTCTTCATTCTGCTGTCTAACTCTCTCTCTCTCGCTCTCGCTCTTTTCTCTCACGTTCTCTCTCTCGCTTTCTCTCATCAGCGTTCAATTTGTCTTTCTTATCCTCCTGTCAACACTCCATCACCCATCTTCCTTCGCTCTGCTCAGCTCTCATTCATCATTGGCTCTTATCGTCTTCTTCCACTGCTCTCAGCATCAGGACCGGCCAGACGGATGTAGACAGTGCCCTGCATCAATCACAGGGGTGATGATGGAATACACTCGCTAAAAGTCAAATGTGATGCACACTTCGTCACACATGGAATCTGAAGGAGTAATCAGGCTTCCCTTAAGGACAATAAGCACGTGACGATGAATGGAGAGAAAAACGACTTGAACTGACAGAACTGAAGTCTAGTCTGGAAATACGAGGCCCATAATTATTAATATGAGAACTTAAGAACGGGCGTGATGAAATCACAACAACTCATTACGGCGGTAATGAGTCTGGTATCAGATAACTTGGATTGTTCCATTATATTTGATTTGTCCTTATTTTTTCAAAATCCGATGAAGAAAACCATCACGAACACTAGTGCAGAAGTACTGAGCAATCAACACAAATTAAATACAAATTATAGATAGATTAGATTTCCCACCCAAATGAAGCTTAACTCTAATGAAACACGTCACGTAATTGGGTTTTTAAAATCGGAAACAGACCTGTTGTGTTTGCTTATCGGGGCCGGTGCAGATCGATGCGCCTGTAAGTGTTCCTTGAAGCTGCACACGCACACGCCCCCACACGTGTGTGTGTGTGTGTGTGTTTGTGCTTGTGCATGGCAGAGAATGTATTCACGTCTCGGCTGCCTACGCGACACATCGCGAGGCTCAGAGCGTTAATTAACAGTGTCTGATTACGGCTCAAATCCTGTCTTGGGCTGCCATTACGCACAAACGCTTCCAGAAACATCCGGCTATACTTAGGCTGGGGGGAGGGCTGATGGCAAGGACACAAAACACTCTCTTCCTGAGCCTGTCTGACGAGGACACGCTCGGAATACTGAAAAACAAAAGTTTACTTACAATAGTAGTTGACTTTGCCTGTCCATCTATCTATCAGTCTATCGGTCTATCTGTCTATCTCTCTATCCGTCTATCCGTCTATCCGTCTATCCGTCTATCCGTCTATCCGTCTATCCGTCCATCCGTCCATCCGTCTATCCATCTAGCTCTCTCTCTCTCTCTCTCTCTCTCTCTCTCTCTCTCTCTCTCTCTCTCTCTCTCTCTCTCTCTCCGTCCCTCCCTCCCTCCCTCCGTCCGTCCGTCCGTCCGTCCGTCCGTCCGTCCGTCCGTCCGTCCATCTGTCTGTCAATCAACCTATATATCTTTCTGTCTGTGTCTGTCTGTCTGTCTGTCTATCTGACTGTCTCTCAACCTGTCTGTCTGTCTGTCTGTCCTTCCGTGTTCTACTAACACAGTGTCGCTGTACGATAATCCAATCATGTCTCATCTGATCATCATGATTGATGTTATCACATCGAATGATGATAATGATGATACGTTTAAGGATCAGCCTACGAGCCACGTGCTAATGCTGTTCATCTTAAGGATCAGCCTATAGAAGGCTACACAGCCATGTGAGGCGGGCTAGACAGTGGACGTGTATACGTTCCCCCTCACGGCAGCTGGATACATATTGTATTGGCCTTGTCTCCGTCCAAAGACTAATGGCTCCTCATCACACAAACACTTTGCTTGTCAGATACGCCTCTCAGCCCTGATTCATTTTGTGTTTTGTGGAGATTGGGAATGCAAGCCCATGTCTGGCGGGTTTTAAGGAACAAAGATTGTTTCGCAGGTTGTCGTTTTTACCTCATCAGTGCTAAGAAGCCTGTTGGAGATGGTGAAAATACCATCTTTATGTACTGTTATATTACAATTCTTAAGGCTTAATGAAGCTCATATGTTTGCCGGTTGCGTAATCCAATCGTTTTGGTGCCTAAACTACACACTAAGTGCTGCTTTTTCAGAAGCAAAGAACTGCTCCAAGTGAAATTCTAATTGAATCAAACAAGGGTAATATCCACAGTTCATATTCATTCGATATTGTTGCACTAGATCTAACACTATGTATGCTTCAGTGTATTCTGTATTCAGAGTATTAGCCACTTTTTCGGTCCGAGTCTGACCGTTGGTGTTGGTCTAATATACCTGACTGACGGCAATCTCTTCAGTGACCTGCTGGGTAAACAGCAGCCACTCAGTACAGATGGATGCTTCTCACACACACACCATCTCTCAAACACTCATATATTTGAACACAAAAACACCCGCGCACACGCACATACACACACACTCCACAAAAACACAAGCACACCCCCACACATATGTACACCAAGTACACATACTCGCACATACTAGCGCACACACGCATACATGCACGCATGTACACACACACACGCGTACAAACAGATCCGTACACACCCCCACACATAAAAATACTTAATTTCATGGATGGCAGCAGTTTTTTTCTATGCATAATTGCGGTGGGGGGGGGGGGGGGGGTTGCCGGGACAGATTACATTGACATAATATCACACATGATGACAGGATACAACCGTCCGTGACATAGCAAGCGTCAATAACCTAAAGCAATTACATGCACGTCTTGATTCCACTGCATGCCTTCGTCCTGGTGTCATGTACTGTATGTTGCCACTGATTGTTTTTCCACATATGTGATTGGTCCTTTCAGTGGGCAGGACACGTGCGCCAATTAGGCTATTCCAGGTCTTAATTATCCATTTTCTAAAGGTTTGGTTCAAGACTGTGAGGCGGTTGTCAGTGGGAGCAGTACAAAGCGACTGCCACCTAGGACGGGATACTTAAATAATGCGCCTGTGTTTGCCATACACAAAAAAAACACATCTGTCAAAAGTTACACGGCAGGAACAGAACACTTAATTACTGCTCTGAGGCAGCTGAGTGGGACTGAGGAAGAGAGAGAGAGAGAGAGAGAGAGAGAGAGAGAGAGAGAGAGAGAGAGAGAGAGAGAGAGAGAGAGAGAGAGAGAGAGAGAGAGAGAGAGAGAGAGAGAGAGAGGGGGGGGGGGAGAGAGAGAGGGGGAGAGGGGGAGAGAGGGAGAGAGAAGAGGGGGAGAGAGGGAGAGAGAAGAGGGGGAGAGAGGGAGAGAGAAGAGGGGGAGAGAGAAGAGGGGGAGAGAGAGAGGGGGGAGAGAGAAAGAGAGGGAGAAAGAGAGAGAAGGGGGAAAGAGAGAGAGAGAAAGATTAGATACACATTAGAGAGAGGTACATTAGATCAATTTGAAATAGGCAGAGTGGTACCCCAACATCTGTGCATCTGATCAGATTAACATCAACAGGAGGGATGACTCGCACCGCTGTTCATAGAGTTGAATATTCTGGAGTATTAAGACGTGGTGTTTACGCATGACTGTAGTATATACTTAATATCTACACATGGAGTTTTACTGAATGTGATATTCAATTTTATTTTATTTTTTCAAAATCAAGAATGAAAAATCTGAAGTAAAGAAACTTATAATAATTACTGATCTGGATAATGTTTGATTTCCTTAAAGCTAGGGTATGCGATTTTGGGGAAAACAGCCGTTGAGATTCCGTCGCGTTCTCTCTGGTCCCTCCCTCCCACGCGCTACCTGCTGTAGCTCCTCCCTCCGAACGTCAGTGATGCGCGTTCATGTGAATTCAGTTACATTGATAGGAAGACGAAACACCAGTCAGATTCCGAGGTAATTAAACATTAGTGCTGATAACTGCATAAGTACATATATAGCATCAACATCTTACTCACAGACATACCATGTATGTTATCTTAAAATCATTGTAATTGCGCTGGTAGAAAGGTAGCTGTATCAGCCAAGCAAGTTAGCAAACTAAGTGCAACTGTAATTTGTTAGCATAAGCTGCTAGGCTCGTGAACGCTCATGCAGGGACGCACGAACGTCGGTGCCAAGTTGACGGACAGTCCCACAGCCAATAAGAACGGAGAATCGGAGCCTCGCTCTGATTGGTCAAAGTGTACATGAGCGGTGGCAATTTTTGGGGGGGGGCACACAGAGGCAGGGGAGAGCAAAGTGATGTGCAGATATTCTCAGAGCACTTCGCCTACATATAGCTGACTGGCTATTATGACATTTTTGCTAAATATTTCAGTAAAAAAATCGCCTACCCTAGCTTGAATCATCAGTTTAATGGATTGAAAATCAGTCTAAACTTTATGTTGAATGATTACAAATCGACCAATGAAATATAAATAATCACCCTATTAACGTTCGCAATAAAGGTGAAAGTGACCAAATCTGACAAAAAAGACGCGTATAAGAATGTTCCACTGATGACTCCAGGAGCCTCTTTCAGGCGTTCACTTCACTTCAGAAACGAGGGAATTGTGACGAGTGAAATCTCCTGACTATGAACCAAAACTTGTCTCCATGGTGACCGTGTCTGCGGTATTCAACGTCTAGGGCTCGGGATATTCCCCATTCCTCTCTCACTCCGTCTTTAGTTTTTCCTGTCCTCTCTCTCTCTCTCTCTCTCTCTCTCTCTCTCTCTCTCTCTCTCTCTCTCTCTCTCTCTCTCTCTCTCTCTCTCTCTCTCTCTCTCTCTCTCTCTCTCTCTCTCTCTCTCTCTCTCTCTCTCTCTCTCTCTCTCTCTCTCTCTCTCTCTCTCTCTCTCTCTCTCTCTCTCTCTCTGTCTTGGTCTCTCTCTCTCTCTCCCTCCCATCACTCTCTCTCTTATAATCTCTCTCTCAGACTCCCGACTCCCCCGCTCTCCCTCCCCCCCCTCTCTCTCTCCCTCTCCATTCTCTCTCTCCCCTTTATCTCTCTCTCACTTTCCCGCCCCCTCTCTCACTCACTCCCTCTTCCTCTCTCTCTCTCTCCCTCTCCGTCTCCCTCTCTCTCTCCCTCCCCCTCTCTCTTTCTCCCTCTCTCCCCCCTCCCTCTCTCTCTCTCACTCCCTCTCTTTCTCCCTCTCCATACCTCACCCCCCTCTCTCCCTCCCTCCCTCCCTCCCTCCCTCCCTCCCTCCCTCCCTCCCTCCCTCTCCTATAAGGGATGGTTCCATAATGGACTGGTTCTGACCGGTCTGCGGTGCAGCAGACTGGAGGTCATGTGTGTGTACATGAGGGTTTGATGACGTGTTGCCAGGTCAGGGGGGGCGTGGGTTTGTCCATCGGGGGGATTAGTTTAGCATAAGAAGCTCCCTGCTTTCCCCGCAGGGTGTCACCACACTCCAACCTTAATGGTGCCATGGCATGAAAACCTCACTTTATGAGGTTTTCTAACGTAAATATGAGTTCCCCTAGCCTGCCCATCATCCCCCAGTGGCTAAAACGTGCGTTCGGTGCAAAACAAGCACTAGGTGTTCTGCTCGCCTTTGAAAAAAACGGAGGCTCGAGCGCGCTGATTTGGAATGTGGTTTCTTATGTCGTCACACTGCAGTAAGCTCCTCCCCTTACTCTGCCTGGCCCGCCCAGAGACTTGGCCCGCCAATGAGACACGACCGTGCGAGCGGCACGTTGTGCTGTTGTGTGTGTGTGTGTGTGTTGTGTGTGTGTGTGTGTGTGTGTGTGTGTGGTGTGTGTGTGTGTGTGTGGTGTGTGTGTGTGTGTGTGGTGTGTGTGTGTGTGGTGGTATAAATACACACACTGTAACGCAAGTGTTTCTTATTCGTTCTTTGACGTCTCTTGTATTTCCACAACAAGACTGTAGTGGGGGTTATCTCAGCCATGGTTGAGAAGAAATTGCCGCCGCGAAGCACCACCGCCCGGCAGCGAGCAGCCGGCAGCAGGCACCGCGCGGTTCAGTCTACTTCACATTGATGTGGACGTGGAAGAACCAGGAACGTCGGAGAACCCAACGCGGTCGTTTGAGATTCATAATATCGGCTCACACAGCTTTTAGCCGTGATAATATATATTATGTGTGTTTCAGGATATTTACAGAACACGGCTAAAGGCTGTGTGCGCCTCTCCATTGCGATACGTCCACTGTAAACAGAGCGCATGGTACCGTGGCTGCAAGCGTCTCACTGCGATACATCCACCTGTAAACAGAGCCGCATGTACGGTACCGTGGCTGCAAGCTGCTCAGGGCCACACCCCCACCCTCCTCCTTGACCCGCCTCTCTCCTCCTCATTTGCATAATAGCTACAGACACCAAAACAGCACATTTGGGGGAAGTTCAATGTGCGACTGGCTCGGAGTGGCTGTGAACTCTGCACCACGGCTGAATTTCGGGAACGTCTTTGAATGCTGTGTTAGTGGCCCACTAATACCTATATTAAAGCATCCATAAAATAGTATGTCATGGCACCTTTAAGCCCCATTAACCTGAGTGGAGATAAGGTCAATGTTAAAGCACACACAACACACACACACACACACACACACACACACACACACACACACACACACACACACACACACACACACACACACACACACACACACACACACACACACACACACACACACACACACACACACACACACACACACACACACACTCTTGAGCACACAGTCACACACCACACACCACACACACACACACTCACACAAAGCACTCAAAAACTTAAGTGAGTGGAAACTGGGTCAACTTGTCCTTTTTTTCCGGTTCATAATATTCAATTTGTCCTTTTTTTCCGGTTCATAATATTCAAGGTCAATCAAAACGTGCTCTCAGTGCTGATGCAGCACTAGCACCTTATCAGAGAGTCACATATGACTGTCCCCAGGTTTATTTGACTTAAATTGAGTTCCTGTTGACTAAAGACCCATCAGTTAGCACCGGTATGGGCAGTGAAGTCTATCATTAATCCCTCGTGGTGTGGTTCCAGCTCTCTGCTGGAGCCATTTGGCACCACTTCCCTCCTAAAGTTCGCTTCAGTTACACGGACGGTGAGCCAGTCCCTTATCGGCTCCGGTCTGTGATGAGCTCAGAGTTGAATGCTATGTATTCCCGAAGGTGTACACCAGGTATGCTGAATGTAATGCGCACAGGATGTGATTTGATTTGGTGTTTGTGCATGCATTTAGAATGTATTGCATTTAGAATGTTATGTATTCAGAATAACATGTTTTCAGATTAGAATCGATTGCATTTC
>OLKM01001536.1:91507-125553 GCA_900291075.1 Melanogrammus aeglefinus
AGCACCTTGTAGCCTGAACAGCTAGGATGGGTTTTGATTGAGGTTCACAGAGTCCCAGAATGCACCTGTTTTGATCCTCACCAGAAGCAGTTCGATCCAAGATTTGATTGCTTTCATATTTTGTATACATGTGTGTTAGATTGAGGCAAATATATATCAGCATCAATTTTAATAGTTATTTTTCACAGAAATTGTCTCTGCAATGTAAAAGAACAAAGGTAATATGAAAGGTTGTTTCAGACATTTTTATGATTCAATTTATGCTCATTCAAAGATAACGAAAAAAAAAACGAATAAAGAAAACAAACAAAAAGTACCTGTATCATTATCTCTTATCGGCCGAATTATTCCATCGGCATCAGCCCAGAATTTCACAATCGGTGCATCCCTTAGAATACCAGAGTAATAACAACGTAATAAAGGATTTTCAATCCTCCGTGTTTCCTGTCAGCTTGTGGCAGTACAATCATGTCATGACAAATACATTGCGGCCAGCGTGTGTGTTTGGCCATGCGCGTGGGGTTGTGCGGACGCTGGGGGGCCTCTCTGATGTGCATGAGTGCCTTCGTCTCGTGAGCGCTTTCATGTCACGCCTTGTTTGGGTGATTTTAATTAAATCCCAATCAGATAAGATAATGAGCAACCATCTCTGTCTCTCTCTGTCTCTCTCTGTCTCTCTCTCTCTCTCTGTCTCTCTCTCTCTGTCTCTCTCTCTCTCTGTCTCTCTCTCTCTCTCTCTCTCTCTCTCTCTCTCTCTCTCTCTCTCTCTCTCTCTCTCTCTCTCTCTCTCTCTCTCTCTCTCTCTCTCTCTCTCTCTCTCTCTCTCCTCTCTTTCTCTCTTAATCGCTCTCTCTCGCTTACTCTCTCTCTATGTCTCTGTCTCGCTCACTCTATCTCTGTCTCTCTCTCTATCTCTCTCCTTCTCTCTGTCTCTATCTCCTCTCTTCTCTCTCTCTCTCTCTATGTCTCTTCATCGCTCTCTCTCTCTGCTCTCTCTCTCTCTCTCTCTCTCTCTGTCTCTCTCTGTCTCTTCTCTCGCTCTCTCTCTCTCTCCTCTCTGTCTCTCTCTCTCTGTCTCTCTCCTTTCTGTCTCTCTCTCTGTCCCTCTGTCTCTTTCTCTCTCGTTCTCTCTCACTCTCTCTCTATGTCTCTCTCTCTCTCTCTCTCTCTCTCTCTCTCTCTCTCTATGCTCTCTCTCTCTCTCTCTCTCTCTCTCTCTCTCTCTCTCTCTCTCTCTCTCTCTCGTCTCTCTCTCTCGTCTCTCTCTCTCTCTCTCTCTCTCTCTCTCTCTCTCTGTCTCTCTGTCTCTCTCTCTCTCTCTCTCTCTCTCTCTCTCTCTCTCTCTCTCTCTCTCTCTCTCTCTGTCTCTCTGTCTCTCTCTCTCTCTCTCTCTCTCTCTCTCTCTCTCTCTCTCTCTCTCTCTCTCTCTCTCTCTCTCTCTCTCTCTCTCTCTCTCTCTCTCTCCCACCCTTGGTTCTCCCCATCTCTCTCCTCCCTCACACACTGCTCCCACCACCCCCCCCCCCCCCCCCCCCCCGACCTTATTTTTTCCTGCACTTTATTTCATCCATTAGTTAAAAGACAGGCTTTCACATCCTGTTTTGTCTGTAGCCATTAAAGGGGCCCTTTGCGCACGGGGCCTCGTTGGTGCAGTGGGCATGGCAACGGCTCTCTCGCTCTCTCGCTCGCCCGCCCCAGCGCCGTGAAAGAGAAAAGCTTTGAAAGCGCGCCAACGTGGGAACAGGACGGGTGGCCGCAGGTGAGGCAGTAATTACGGCTCCGCCGTGATGCGGTTTGATTCACCGTCGGTTGGAGAATGAGAGGGTTCAGCCGGGGTCTCCAGCGGTTCCCTTCCGCCTCGCTTTCCCAAATTGGTTCAGGTTAGCTGCGCAATTAGCATGCTGACATGAGGAGTTTTGCAGGTGTGTGTTTGTGTGTGTGTGTGTGTGTGTGTGTGTGTGTGTGTGTGTGTGTGTCTGTGTGTGTGTGTGTGTGTGTGTGTGTGTGTGTGTGTGTGTGTGTGTGTGTGTGTGTGTGTGTGTGTGTGTGTGTGTGTGTGTGTGTGTGTGTGTGTGTGTGTGTGTGTGTGTGTGTGTGTGTGTGTGTGTGTGTGTGTGTGTGTGTGTGTGTGTGTGTGTGTGGTTGTGCCTCACACATCCCTCACCAAAAACAAAAGTGGGGTGCTTGTCTGATGGGTGGTGTCCCCGCTCTTGGTAGCCATTAGTTCTGAGCTCCCTCAAAAGGGTCTATTTTCCGCTTCTCTGGTAGCCATTAGTTCTGAGCTCCCTCAAAAGGGTCTATTTTCCTTCTCTGTTATCGATTCGGCCGGCTTCATTCAGAAACTCTGTACCTGCTGTTTTTTTACCCTTTGGGCCTGTTGCTGAAAGAGAACGAGGCCAGGAGTCAGTGTCAGAGTTACTATCACGATATAGTATCACATAGCAGCAAATGGTGTCGCTGCTATGCTGCATCTAGCACATAGCTACAGATAGCTGCTATCTGTAGCTATGTGCAGATGATGCAGACACTAAAAATCTGTCGTTGTGTGATGAGGTCCTTTGGGAGAAAACTGAAAGCAGTACGTGGGTAGCAACAGCGGTTTGAAGCGTTCATATTGTTGTTAATTATGATGATCATTATTATCATCACCATCGCCATTACCGTCTTTCACTTTGACATCATTAGGGCCACCGCAGCCATTACTGTTAGCACGCCGCGGCGCAGCTACGACAGAGCAACAGTGAATAGATTCTGGAACTCATTAAAAATGTGGAAGAGGTGAAGAAACTTAAAAAACGTAATAAAAAAAGTCATTCTGCTTAGGCCTATATCATTTATGTTTTTCAAGTCCTTGAAGCTTGTGTAAGTAAGTAAGTAAGTAAAATGTATTTATAAGGCACATTTAAAAACAGTTTTCACTGGCCAAAGTGCCGTACATGGTACGTGTGTTTGAAGCCGTGGACGAACAGCCAATGGAGGCATGATGACCTCAAACAAGGCTGTGAGCTTTGGGTATTACTGTTATAAGAGAATACAATTACATAAAGGCAAACAGACATGAATCTAGTCACCCTCAGCATTTCTAACCATTCACCCTATTACAAAACCTATTCAATTAATTATTATTCATCATTTATTTATATTATTAATTATTATATTATTAAAAAACTGATTATTGTTACGGTATAATTTTTCTTTTAATGATTTTGATGACCCTAAAGATAACTCGGATCATCCAAATGCCTTGACAATGTGTTACGAATGGTTATTATTACACAGCTCTGGTAAAATCCTGAAATTTATCTTTCCTCTAGGCAAAAATGTTTTTTTCAAGTCAGAGATGAGCGGTTCAATGCATAACGTTTGCCTTGTAGTGATCCATAAAGGTACCATAATGAACCATCATGGTTCATGAAACAGTGATTAAAAAATGGTGGATGGATGTAACATTCTGCAACCTCGGATCTTTCCAAGACACGTTTTGAGTAAAAAAAACAAAACAGTTTCCTGGCGGTATCCACAGGAAGCATTTAACTGGCTTATTAAACATTCATGCCTGCATCGCCTGGGAGGAAGAACAATAGGACAGATAATATATTATAACTGAAACAACCACAGAAAATAATTGTAATCAACCCCTTTTGTGTCAAGGATTGCATATTGTCATGTTTGTGGTTTAGCCTCCACAGTTTCTATACAGGAACCTCCTCCCTGCTGGTTGCCTTAGAAACAGTGACCCTGAAATATCAAACAAGCTCAGCCTTGCATTGTTTGGTGGCTCAGTTGAATGCGTGATGAGGAGAGTGTAATTCGACATCATAGGCAGGCTGAGCGGAAAGCACAAGTGTTTATGCCTTCATCACAACACACCGTATTGCATAAGCCCACGTGACATAATGTGAAATTGTCACTTGTTGACAATTAAATGTTGAAAACAAAGTCCAGGCTTCCGACATAACATTTACCCTTCAGAAAATAAAATCCTCCTGCATGAAAAAGCTGTGAAAATCTGTGTGAGTTAAATCTTTTCTTTTCAATACAAGACACATCACTTTCCTAATCCATGGAATAAATTTTAAATAATCAAGAAATCCTCTTTCCGAGACCCCTCTACTTACCATCACCCCGTCCATATATTTGTTTTGCATTGTTTTGTCTATTTGCATGGTGATTATACCTTGTGGAGGCCATTGGATTTCACTGGCCGAGGTACGGGAGAGCTTGACTGACTGTTCTGAACAGGCGTCACCAATGACTGCACGGTGATTCTGCAGAACCATCAGGCCGGACGTAGAGCACACAAGAAACGCCAATTTGCATATTTACTCGGATGGCAGCCTCCAGCGCTGAGAAGCACGGTTAATTGAATTTCTCTGATATTTGTGATGTTTCCGAGTGCAGAACGTCTTGTTCACTTTGGTATCTTTGTGTCGGTACAGAAGTTTATCAGGTACAATGTCTATTTACTCATGTAGAACATGAGAACTAGATTTAGAGTTAGCTTAAATATTTAAAGTTTAAAACAAGTCATTATCCTCAAGCTAATTTCTGCCAACTCAGCCGTAACAATCAGCGAGATTAAGTTAATTGTATTTCCATGCCACTCAATTAAGGAGGTGGGGGCAAGGCGAATCAGGTGTAGAGGGGTAATGCTTTGAGTCCTTTGTGGGCTGCGGTGTCCTCATCCATGCTAATTTATGAATAGTACATGAATGGTAACAGAACATCTTTGCTCTTCTGACGTCTGCATAGAAAATGGGCTTTCAGAAGACATAATGGGGGCTGTATTACTAAGGAACACACATTAAACGCACAATGCAACAGAACCGGTCTGTTGTTCGTTTGAACGTGCTGCTGGGAAGATATCAGGGTTTCGTGTGTCAGAATTCATTAGGAACTAAGTACCCTTTTTGGTTAAAACAACACACACTCACATGTGGCAGGCAAATAAAGTTATTATTATTAGTAATAGATTCCGGGTTTTTCATTTTTGCCATGCATTGGATTTAGTAAAGCCATTCTAACAAACAAACAACAGGCTTAAAAACAAACAAGAAACAATATCCCTAGTTCTGTCAAAGAGCCATAATTGCTATTTGCCCTCGCTCCTTCCAAATCCAAACCGGCTTGGAGAATCGGGTCCTTTTTATCTCCTAGCCAGACCATAATAAGCGGTGTCTAGTGGGTGGTCTCCTTCCCTGGAGCCCCTGAGCTCTTCAGTCAGCGATAGCACACACACCTCCTGTGGAGGTTCACCCTCTGTGCGCTCTCACTTAACCGTGAAAGTACACACGCTCCACACTAATTAAACCGCTAACGAAGGGGGTTTATTAATTAAAAGGAGATGTTTCGGGGGGAGGCTGAGGTGTGGGGGAGGAGGAGGGGGGGGGGGGGGTGGGCGGGTAGGGGGTGGGTCTCTCTCGGCCTGGGGATGAACCCGAAGGGTGGCGACAGTGGGGTAAGGGAGAGTGCACAACAGTACTTCCTGGACCTTTTACAAGTGCTTTTTACAAGTGCTCTGATAGGACGGAAGTTCCAAGTTATTCCCCCAATTCCTTTTATTTTCTTTTTTCTTTGATAGGTTGAACAAGACATCCAAACACAGTTTGTGTGTTGGAAGACATCTGTTTGGGTTACTGGGGTGCCACGCTTCCCGCTTCCTTGACGGGGAGAGACTGTCTGTTGACGTAGGGTGACGCTTGATTAGAGCGCGTCTTGCAGTCTAGTCTTTTTTTTTTTTACTGAGGAAATCTCCTAACAGACTTGCAGCCATGATAGGAGCTGGTGGAACTCTCTAAATGCTAAGTGAAGCTGCTTCACTGCTTCCTTTCTTATCTCCTTTAGCATCGGGTGCACAGGTCCATTCTTTACCAGATGAAAGGAGATAACGCCGGCCCACAATTCCTTGCAGCGGGAACATTTAATGCAACACACAATTCGGCCGTTCAAGGGAACAAACAATTACCATGGAAATATTCGTTGCTCGGAAGCAATCAAGGTTTAGTTTGTCAGTATTCTTGAGTTCCTACCACAAATAAATGTGGCAGGCAAACAAAGTTATTATTAGTAGTAATTCTGTGTTTTTCATTTTTGTGACGCATTGAATTTAGTAAAGCCGTTCTAACTAACAACCAATAGGCTTCAAAACAACCAAACATAAAGTCAGTCTGTCCCAAGGAGAGGTAGGGAGTGGTTGCAGGTGAGGCTGTCTGCTCACCTTGAGAGAGGCTTCATTAGCTAGTGGTTACAGGAGGAACTGTCTACTCTACTCACCTAGGGAGTGCCCTGAGTATGTAGTGGTTGCCGTAGAGACTGTCTGCTCTCCCAGGGAGAGGCTTGAGTAAGTAGAGATTGCAGATGAGGGGATGTTCACCAAACCTGCAGCAGCTGTGCCGAGTCAGAGTGATGATTCAGGACCTCGCCCAGAGTCTGTCACTGTCCTGGGTGCTGAGGTGCCCAAGCCCCCGGTGGAGGGCCTTGGGCAGCCTGGTCTCTCCACGGTACCAGCCCAGCAAACAGGTCTTCTATGCTGGGAAATCAATCACCCCGTTCGTCGCTGCATTCATCGCACACCAGGTGACCGAGTGTGTGTTGATCAACGTACCCTTTCCTCACCATATGTTTTAAATCATCTCGACATCTGTCCTCCCTCTCCAGCTCCACTTCCTCCTCCCTTTTTCAATTTCGTCATTTAAATATTTCTGATTGCCCCACCTGCTGTAATATGCACTCATCATGCCACATCACTCAGCGCTTTTGGAGCGAGTCTATCCGTTTTGGAGGAACAGCAGATAAAATGGAACATATCGAGAAAGTGATGAACAGTATGATCATCCAAGCTTGTGCGTTTAGTCATGATTGCACCAGTCTGAGCGGTGTAAGTGATTAAGAAATCTCCAGCTACTTTTAACACCCAAAGGCAAGATAACAGCTAATCATTTTTCTCGCTGCTGGTAAGGTCAAGCTGTCTGTTTCTTAGCAGTGAATAAATGTGCGATGAGCGGACACCGAAACAGTATTTCTGTGCATTATTCGGCACTTATTTTTCCCCGGTGGGCCCGTATCGCCCACGTATCACGTGGGTAGATACGTGTTCCGTATGATGGCGTGGACCACTGATTGAAAACAGATGCCGGTTCCAGCGGCTCCTTAAAAAATTACCAATTCCGCCGGCAATCTTCTCTCGTTAGCGGGAAAAGACCCCCGCTAGCTCTGGGTCAGCAGCAAACTAGCTTCCGGTCCTCTCCGAATGAGGATTGTTGTGTTTGCGTCGGACCCCACCGGACCGCTAGTCCGGTGGGGTGCTGGTGTTAGCTAATACCCGATTAGCACGCCACAAAATCAATGCCAATGGTGGAAATAATTGGCTATCTCCGGTTGCCGGTCGCTCAAGGGCAGAAAAGGGAGGAGGGGAGTAGAGGGGGGGACGGCACAGCTCACCTTACCTCTGCGGACCGTACTGATTGGATTGTGGGTCTGATAGCCTCTGACCTCATACCCTGGACGAGGATGGGGGAAAGGCTAATTGCCTTCCTAAGTGGATGTAGGAGAGGTTTGTTTGTGTGTGTGTGTGTGTGTGTGTGTGTGTGTGTGTGTGTGTGTGTGTGTGTGTGTGTGTGTGTGTGTGTGTGTGTGTGTGTGTGTGTGTGTGTGTGTGTGTGTGTGTGTGTGTGTGTGTGTGTGTGTGTGTGTGTGTGTGTGTGTGTGTGTGTGTGTGTGTGCCTGTCTGTCTGTCTGTCTGTCTGTCTGTCTGTGCGTGTGCATGCATGCCTGTATAATTGGTTATAATTGCATGTGTGTGTGTGTGTGTGTGTGTGTGTGGTGTGTGTGTGTGTGTGTGTGTGTGTGTGTGTGTGTGTGTGTGTGTGTGTGTGTGTGTGTGTGTGTGTGTGTGTGTGTTGTGCGCCTGTATGCATGTGTCTGTATGTGCGCATGTATGCCTCTATATAATTTTGCATAATCACATCTGTGTGTGTTTGTGTGTGGGGGGGATGTGTGTGAGGGGGTGGGTGTGTGGGGGGGGGGGGGGGGGTGTGCGTGTGTCTACGAAGCAGTTCTTGCAAATGGTTGAATTTGGATACCCAATTCGGATGTCCCTTTCAAATTCAACCAGTATGATTGCTCCATTAATGCTTGAATGCTGGTTCTTAGCCTCCAGCCAGCATCAAATTTAATCACCTTTCCTCAAAACACTCATCAAAAGATCATCGAAATATCTCTGAGGGGGTAAGGCCCTTTGCACACAGATAAAATGAAATGATCAAATCTCTGTGAGGTGCAGTTAAAAAACCTCACTAAGATCATGCTGTTTAGTGCATTAAGATCATGTAAAATGCATGTGAAATAACAGTTAGCCCAACGAGATTTATGAAATTATAAGGGGGGAAAAGGGTATTGAAGGAAAGTCAAACTAGGAAATCGAACAACAAATAAATGACCCAATTATATATGTCACACAATAATCATCGTTGTTGTGTTTCTCTCTGTGTGATTGGATATTATCATCAGGCGACTTTCTGAACAGATGTCATACAATCTAAAAACCAGGAACCAGACACCAACCAATTTGACAGAGGCACTTGTAAACGTGTGATGAGGAAAAAAAGGCAATTTGATATTTAATTTGTTTGAAAGCACAACCTTCATCATTGCAAACACCATTCATTTGACTTGTTTCCATTAATGGGGTTTAATGAGGGTTGAGTCTTCATCATTTAGAGTGAGAGACCTTAGCACAACCATGTTTACACACACACACACACACACACACACACACACACACACACACACACACAACACACACACACACACACACACACACACACACACACACACACACACACACACACATGCACACACACACAAAACAAATACATAACGTCTAATTAACGTCTAACGTCAGCAGGCTAAAACAACCGCATTACCCTGTATTCTCTTTTCACCCCTCTCTCAAATTAGACTTTTTACTTTTTTTCGACACAGGACTTTTTTTTTCCTTCCTTGATGGACAGATCAATTTATCCCAACACCTGCCTGCAACCTGCCACTGCTCCCCCAAGATGCAAAAATGTCCAAATGCAACCTGCTACAAGCCACTTGTCCAGATTGCATAAAAACACCCTGTTGTTAGTACATGTACGTACGCGCGTTTACACGCAGACATGCAAAGACACACGCAAAACACACACAATCACAAGCAAAGCAATTCACGCTACACCATTTGCTTAAACACTTGCTACCGATGGGACATAAAGTGCACACAAACAAGCTCAAACAATGATGTGCATTGCATGGCTGTACGCACACACCTACATGTTATTTATGACACAGTAGCCCTGGTAACAGAAGGCTCTCATTATAAATAGTTTTTCCAGTTCTTGATCTCCCTCTTTTGTGTTCTCTGAGCCAGGTTAGATTACTTCTTCCCAGGCCTTTGCTCGTAGAGACGTGGGCTCCGATCACGACAGTGTGAATGGAAATGGCTGACACTTTGATCCATCATGTCCCAACACAATGGCTGGAGGTTTGATTTAAAGTTTAACACGTAGGCGGCATGATTCAGTCTCTGCACAGTAGGCTTCTGCTGGCAGGATTGAAACTATTTGAAACAGGAATGGTTTGACGGATGCAAGCAAAAGTTGACTTTCGACCGCCTTGCTGAAAAGAGAATAGGTCTGACTGCCACTCTGGCGGAGGTGTAACGGAGGAAGTTCGCAAAGCAGAGGACGCGCTATAAATCCTTATTTTGAAAGTGTCAGACTGTTTTGTAGAAGTGACAATCTGTATTCATCAGAGACCATGGTCTATTTTCTTCAGACAACCTTTGGAAGTTGATCCCAGCTTCTTTTGAGGACTCAGAGACAGGCAAATGCATTTTCAATAAAGTCTTGGACTGATGAGTGTTAGCCTGAAGTTAGGAGCATGCTCTCAGAAAAGGCTCCAGGACAAAGTACTTCAACGTCAAGAAGAAGAAACGTCAAACGCAGTCAACTGTAAAGATCTGTACCGTCCGACAAGTTAGACAAAAGAAATATAATAACAGAAGGAATGAAATAGTGATGTGTCTTAAGTCACTCTTCACTCGACACTTATTCCTCCACTCACCTCCACTGCGTGCAAGGGAAGAATCCCAGCTGCACTGCCACATGAAATATTCATTTCCCCAGAGACCGAAGAGGGGCTTTCATTTATTTCAAATATCTGTTGTCGCAGGCAGAGCGACAGAGCCGGATGTGTCAGGGAACACTCTTAAGTAGTGATTGGCGTTAATGAGAGTGAACCATCACTCAGGAGGAACCCTTCTCCCATCCAAACACCACTTCCCCTATGACTCCATCGAAGGCGTATCCATTCTCCTGGTTCTCTTTGAATTTCTCAACATGTCATGAGGAGTGTATTTAATGAGCACTCTTCACAGGTCTGGGGCGCCAGGGCACCAGACACTTTCTGGTCGGTAGGTCGCTCGATTGGTTGGTCGACGTGTCCCGGCGCCAACTTCTCATTGGTCGGAGAGTCGCCGGTCTTCTTAATGAGAAAAGTGCTTTTTAATCTGTTATTTTTTAATTGATGCACACCTATTTTGTTTTTGAGTGATTGAGTGATATTTTGTTTGAAATTACATAAATTAATGCAAATAATATTCAAAAATATTTTACTCAACAAATGTGCTTCTGGTTAAGTAAGTATATGATTTAATATAATACTTTGAACTGGCCGAATTTAAGGAAGCCTGATAGTCCTTATACTCTGAACATTCACTCAGCCCCAGACTAATTGACAACGTCTGAAAGTCGTCTTCAGTGTGGCAGCATTTTCTCAAGAAGGACGAAGAAAATGTAAAATGTAAACGTTGCCCACCGCAGAATTCTTATCAAAGATCAACGGCAAATATGTTGTGACGTCTAATGCCATACGCCATTTGGCAAAAGTACAGCATTAAATATTGATTTGCATAAGTGTTTGGTGGGGCAGAGCCGGGCGTCGATGGAACAGCGTCCATCATAACCTGTCGCATCGTAGTGCGGTCCAATCCAAGCTCCCCCCAGATGAAATGTCAGGGGAAGGTAATGTGTTACCCCCCACCAGCTCTCTCTCCCCTGGCTCTGACATAATGGGAAACATTTATTTATGAACCTTGTGCGATATTTGATCTTGGTAATAAATCAAAAGGAACAGCATTCTTTATAGGGTTTATTTGTAAAATGGTCCACGAATTATACAGATGAATTCAATTCAATTCAATTTTATTAACCATTACAGTCTCAAAGGGCTTATCAGGCCAAATATTTAAGACACCCCGCAAGGGCAAGAAAAATCACCCAACAAAACAACATGCATTGTTGCTGAGCGTATGGACCGCCGCAGATGAAATCCACAACATGTTAGTGGGTTTCCTTCTGTCTGGGGAACCCCAGTGTTTACCGGTGAGTGAAAGTGGTCAAGGCCTCACGGAACGTCCCCTCCAGGACACGGGTGTGTCAGGACGCAGCCCAGCGGAAAGTGTTCAGCCGTCCGCATCCATCGCTAGAAACAGGAAGAGAACCCACCACAGAGAAGCTGTTTCTCTCCGCGTCTGCGAGCAGCTTTTCATGTGTGAAAAGAGAGAGAAAAGAGGCTGACGGACAGCTGAACACCACACAACGCTCAGAACTTCAGGCAGGGCAGGGGGGGTCCGTCCGAAGGCATTGGGGCTCGTTTGACAAGAAGGTGGCGTTGCTTCAGCTTAGTTTCTTTTTTCCCACCAGCTTCACGCGGACGATGTCCTCGGCCAGGACCACGGGCTGGAGAACGAAGCGCTGCCTCCCGCCGCGAGGACAAAGCCCTGGGGAAAGCCGTGGCCGGAGCAGCAGATCCTCCAGATCTCCGTCTGGAGGAGGGAGAGGAGAGTAAGGCTGGATCTTCCTCTCCCAGGGGCCGCTCAGAGGAGAGATGAAGGAGGAAGGCGTGCGGTATCGGCAGGAGAGGTTCCCGCTTCGCGTTCTTTGATCTTAAAGTCGGACTCAAGCCCTTAGAGGAGGTTTGGTCCGTGCTGAAAACCTCTCGACTTTATTTTGTTGATCAATGGTCTCAGTCAGGATGATAAACTGAGGGAATCTGGTCTATTGATCCAGATAATACTTATTTTATGTCTGCTTTTATTTTTATTTTGAATTATCTGTTTTTCAATTTAGAAAAGCCAATGCCCTTACATTCCCTCTCACTTTATATCCCTCCCCCTCTGTCTCTCCCCCACTCTCTCGCTGTTTCTCTCACCCACTCTCTCTGTCTTACCGCCACAAACCCACTGTGAGAACATCCACCAATTGATGTTGGGGTGGAAGTCAACACCCTACGCATCCATCTCGAAACAGAGAAAGACACACACCAGCAATGTAACATAAAAAAACAAAAGAAGTTCCTACAAGGCTCGATTGATCTAATTGTTTTGGCTAGTTTCTATTCATTTTTTACTCAGCTTATCAAAGCAGAGGAAAGTTCTTAAAAGTCTCTGCGGTTTGGAATAACAACATGAACTTTCTTTGTCTGACTTTGCTGCGGATCACAGCAGACCCAGTGAATCCTGACTCCAAACACCAAACTAAGGGCAACTCACACAGCAGGCGGTCTGTTGGCGGTCCAACATGAGCCCGATTTGGCTGATACGGGCTGAAACGAGCAAATTGGGAAGGGGGAGCATGATCAGATAGCAGAGGCTGCTGGCACACTCCACCAACCTTTGAATCAATGGAGAACAAGAGCAGATGTCAGTCATTGGACAAAAGTGATTGGACGACCACAGGCTGACAAAGCTTTACTAATGGGAAAAAAACACAGGATTTGACTTCTTGGCCGTGACATTTCTCTTTCCTGTGTTCTTTTCTATTTTTATATACTTTTTTAATGCTTCTAGACTTGATGGTTGGTTTGCCTCTGCTCTTTGCCATTTATTAGAGTGGTGTTAACACAAAAGTGTTTTCGTGGTGAGTTCAATCCACTCAGGCCTGATACTTTGAACACACCTCTGAATTTGAACAACATGCCGGTTTATTAAATGGCTTTCACTAATACTTGTTATTTTAACTGAGGATGATGATTCTTAAGTGATGATGTTTAATCAATTTATTCGCTTTTTTTATTAATCTATCATCGGCAGAGCACTTTGGAGACTTCTTCCCAGAAAATTGCGCTCTAATAAAGGTCCATTGTTATCACTATAAAGCCTCCCAGACACGTCCATAACGTATCGCACCATACCTTTAATTTTTATTTCCACCAAGACAAACGACCCTGAGAATGTCAGCACACCACACGGAACAAATAGAGCCAACCGCCCGTTCAGAGAGAGGGGGTCGTTCATCCTGCTGACTGCTGTGACTTTTTATGGCTATTCCTTCTCACTGGAGCTCGCTAAACTTGCGGCTAACGGCTCGGTTGGAAACAGGTGATAGAAGGCAGTGTCATTTTTTTGTGTTTCTGTCCGCTGATTAATGCTAATGCTAATGCAGGACAGGGAGAATAGATAACCAGACGCTGGGAACACCTTGAGAGTGAATCGAGCTATGTTGGTTAATCTCTCTGCGTTTAGTTTTAAATTATCCAGCAGCTAAGGCAAGAGAGTCCATTGAAGACATGGCGAGAACTTATTTTTTAACTTTGAATTAACAGCTGTCTTTAATCTCACATGGGAACAATATATAATAATAATAATATTTTTGTGTCCAAAGATCATTTTGGACACATTTAATTTTAACAAAACCCTATAACAACACCAACATGCTCTAACGATAGCGCTATTATCATATCTAATTTGTATTATCTTGTTTGATTTGCACTGTTCTCTTGCTGCTGTGACACCTTAATCTCACTTCTGGCATTATCCAAGTGTTCTCTTCATATGTATATTTTTATATCCTAAAAAAGCATTCCACCATAGAGGTAAACCTCTGTCACACTGGTGTGGACTTCACAGTGAGTGTCAGCGTTGTGGAATAATTAATTCCTTTAGAGATGGAGACGGGCTTGTCCATGAATGATTTGGTGTGTTTGTTTGTGTGTGTGTGTGTGTGTGTGTGTGTGTGTGTGTGTGTGTGGTGTGTGTGTGTGTGTGTGTGTGTGGTGTGTGTGTGTGTGTGGTGTGGGTGTGTGTGTGTGTGTGTGTGTGTGTGTGTGTGTGTGTGCATATGCGTGTGTGGACGTTCTATGTAACCTTGTAGCAGACACAGCCTTGCAGTGTGACAAACACCACAGAAGAAGAAGACGAAGTATAAGAAGTGCCCCAGGCTCCCCTGTTAAGGTAAATCCCTAGCCAATAGTACTGAGGGCCAGGGTGTTGTACAGCAGACGTGTGTGTATACCGGGAGAGTATAAACAGATTGCTCAGACTCTGGAGAATGTTTCCCATTCAACTTCTTGGAAGCGCCCGCAGAAGGTCATCAATAGACTGTTCCGTGTCGCGCTGTAACTCTGCTTCCTGCAGAGCGTTGATGTTTTTCTCGGTAAAGTTGAATTGTGCTTGTGAAAAAAAATACAATTACGTGAAAATAGCAGCCAATGTCACTCGTAGAAATCTAAAGGTTGTGCCATGGCGATAAATCACTGGAACTGGGATCCTGGTCACTGAAGGTTAGCAAAAAGTGCATCTAGAGGTTTAAACACTTTTTCAACACTGACCGTCTGACCGGAAAATGTCCAACCAACAAATGCATCTCTGATGGACATATGCATATCATCGGAAACAAAATCGAAATAATTTATCGGCTTGGTTCAGGAAACAATATATAAATAACACATTGCATCCTGTTGAGCATCACTCAGGTGATCGTATCTCCTTCCTTCTCTTCTGTTCACGTACCGGTGGGTCCATCCGCCCCCCCCAGCATCGGCCCTGCACCAAGTGGGAGGAAGGAGTCCGATCAATTTTACGGTAATTACCCTGAAGGCCCCTCTGCAGAGCGCCGGAGTGATTGTTTTTTTTGCGATGGCCCCAGTGGCCTCAGAGTGACCCCTGGAGTCAGAAAACACAAACCATAGAGCCGTCTCCCCTTGGAATCACTTTGACAACGCCGAGTGCCAAAAAGAAAAGAAAAAAGCATGAGAAAAGGTCAAAGTATGTGCTTCCCCACCGCGCCGCGCCCAGCAGACCCAGTCTATCACTGCTGTGGTGAAACATTGGGCGCAGGAATACCTCGCTTTCAGGCTGACCTCATGCCCATGGAGAAGAGTGTGGTGGCTGCTCTGCTGAAGAGCTCTCGGGAAGCCGTTTGGAGCTTCACGGGGGCCAAAGTGACGCTATGGGTTGGATCCGAGGGCCTGTACACGTGTGCATCTATATGCATGCACACACCTGAACGCACACACACACATACAGGAAAGCACAAGCACACTCACACACACGCACACATGGACATGGAAGCACAAACACATACACAAACACTCAGACACACGCACCTGCATACACACACAAACACACGAGGAATTTGCATGTACCTCTATGCATGTCTGCCAAGGCCATTAAGGATCCATCAGAAATAGATCTGAGCAGGGGTGAAGGGGTGAGAGTGGGGACTTAGTGTGTGTTCGTACTGAGAGAGAGAGAGAGAGAGAGAGAGAGAGAGAGAGAGAGAGAGAGAGAGAGAGAGAGAGAGAGAGAGAGAGAGAGAGAGAGAGAGAGAGAGAGAGAGAGAGAGAGAGAGAGAGAGAGAGAGAGATGCAGAGAGAGAGAGAGAGAGATGGTGAGCTAGAGAGAGACAGAGAGAGAAAGAGAGACAGAAGAGAGAGAGAGAGAGAGAGAGAGAGAGAGAGAGAGAGAGAGAGAGAGAGAGAGAGAGAGAGAGAGAGAGAGAGAGAGAGAGAGAGAGAGAGAGAGAGAGAGAGAGAGAGAGAGAGAGAGAGAGAGAGATGATGAGCTAGAGAGATACAGAGAGAAAGAGAGACAGAGACAGAGAGAGAAAGAGAGAGAGCAGGGAGAGAGAGGGAGAAGGAGAGAGAGAAACGGAGAGAGAGAAAGAGCGCAAGCTAGATGGAAAAAGAGAGAAACATAGAGAGAGAGATAGGGAGGGAGAAACAGAGAGAATGAGTGCAATAAGAGGGAAGGGGGGGGAGAGTTGGGGCACAGACAGGAGTTAGTGGCGTCAGAGAGGAAATGGTGCAGTAAAAGTGACACCACTAAAATGGGAATCGGTGGCAACACAGTTTCACGCTAGTTCGCCCGCAATCAGCCTGTCCATTATTTCAGAGAGGGAGAGCGACAACAAGTCATCTCCCTCCAGGGTATCCACTACACACTGGCTTCAGAAGAAAGCCACTCGTGGTGTTTACAACGATGTGGTTTTTGTTGCCGTGGAATAAAAGTAAAAATCCCGTAAGAAGCAACACAACGTCTTGTTAGTCTGAGCTCCTATGGGTGGTCTTGTTTTCTGTGGGTTCTTTACCCTGCATCCGTGACGCCTTGCGTTGCCTGCCGGCGAAACAAACACCGATTTCCCCACCGCCCATCACCGTTTCCTGTCTAGTCACATCAGCATCATCCCCGTGGCAACGCAACGTGATTAAGGAGTGGACCAACGGCCTCTTGCTGACCGCTGAGACGCACCCTGCTCCTAACGATGCCGACAGCAACACACAACTCAATCCCAACACAATCACAACACACTCACAACACACGCACCGTAGAACGGACCACAGTCGAGTCCCGTTTACATACATGGAACTCAGCTCGAAAAATGAGAGAAAACAAAAGGTGAGAGGTGCGATTAGTGGATTGAGGATCACCAAATAACTAACAAACCAGAGTCTCTGAGTCGATAAACACAGCCACTCTGCAAAGAGCCGGCACCTTTTAAAGTCACTCTGTCAACATTGTGTTCGGAGTTGTCAACACGCGGAGAAAACATTCCAGCTCTGCCGGTCTCCCGCGGTCGGATGCCAAGCAGTGCCGCGTTCTTCCCTGGAATCAAGAGTAACAGAGTACTTTCTGGCCCCGTCCCAGGAGCTGTGTTGCCTGCCTCCGAAGAAGAAGAAGAACACTTGAGTTGGGGTGGACTGTGTCGAGACCCTTCTATGGGAAGAGTTACACGCACACACACACACACACACACACACACACACACACACACACACACACACACACACACACACACACACACACACACACACACACACACACACACACACACACACACACACACACACACACACACACACACAGACAGACACACTGTCTCTCTGCACTGGTCTTGCTAATGATGTATTCCTCTTTGGTATATATGATTTGTTATGTGTGCCAGCCTTTGATTTCTCAGGCTGCCTGGAGAGAGAGCGTCTGGTTCGAGGTTCAAGTGAGGAAAACGATAAAACGAGTAAAATCATTTACCTCGAGTTTCACTCTCCGCTTTTTTCACTTCTAAAGGGCTGAGCATGGTTCTGGATGTTTAAAAAAACATCCAGATTTACTTTATATAAGGTCACAATCCAGAGGCAAAAACAATGTGTGTGTGTGTGTGTGTGTGTGTGTGTGTGTGTGTGTGTGTGTGTGTGTGTGTGTGTGTGTGTGTGTGTGTGTGTGTGTGTGTGTGTGTGTGTGTGTGTGTGTGTGTGTGTGTGTGTGTGTGTGTGTGTGTGTGTGTGTGTGTGTGTGACTGTGGACCATGCCAACAGAAGTGGAAGTTACAAATCCTGGTAACCATGATAATAGTGATACCTTAGTTCACAGGTGCAATGTTGCTATGTTGCACATGTGCTAATATTGAACATTGCTGGTGATCATGTTGAGATGATGTTAAATTGCCATTTGTCTTTTTCTGTTTTCTGTTTTTTAATGTAGATTTTATATGGAAGTATATGCTGCTGTCTTGGCCAGTGCTCCCTTTTAAAAGAGATACTGAATCTCATGGGGTTAGTCCTGGTATAATTAAGGTAAAATAAGGTAAAATCAACATAAGCAGAGCTTATCAACACATGCAGTATATCATTAATAAATCTGATGTCTATATATATATAGAGAGAGAGAGAGAGAGAGAGAGAGAGAGAGAGAAGAGAGAGAGAGAGACAGAGAGAGAGAGAGAGAGAGAGAGAGAGAGAGAGAGGAGAGAGAGAGAGAGAGAGAGAGAGAGAGAGAGAGAGAGAAACAGAGAGACAGAGAGAGACAGAGAGTATTTCGAATCAACAGTTGTGCATAATTCCTAAATAGGAACAGTTCAACCAACTGAGAACAAACAACGAACATTACACTTGATCATCGCAACAGGGGCTCGCATATGAGTTTGTGTTTCCTGTTTTTCTTTTGGGCGCACGCAGTTTACCGCAAGATCCGTTCTTGCATTGAGTCCGGAAACAAACCATGATATCATATCCCGCAGTCGAAACCACTAATCCATCCACAAACGTTTGGCTTCCCAGACCTCATCGGGCGGAACTGTTTTCGCACACGCGACCCTGCGTGCGTTTGGCGGATCGTGTTCGCGTCTCCATCGTCCCCAAGTGCGCACGGTCAGACTGCTCTCCTGCGCTCTGCACATCACCAAGTCGCACGCTGCTGGCACTGATCGCCCTCACTAGTGCTGTGCGCTCACTCCCAACAGGTTGCTGAGCCAAAGAGTCAAAAGAGGGGAATAGGTTGCAGACCGGTCTAGTCTAGGAGATTCGCACTTGGGATCTTATCCTTTTAGTTGATTTCTCATCCCTTTCTGGCGTGTGTTTGTGCGTTGATGCTGAATATCCTCATTCCGCATGGAGGTCGTGACCAACATTGTCGTGGAGGGGATGACAGCAGAACTAATGATGGATACAAACACATCCTAAATACAAACTAAAAAACACAGGACCGAACGGATTAGCAACGCAGAGCGCCGCGGATACGCCTTCTATGTCTCCAATTTGGGTAGGTGAAATCCAAGTTGTTCACATGTGTACTTTGTGTAAGGTCTGTATCCTCCTTGCATTTTGTTTTTGTATTAACCTAAGAGAAACCCTAGTTTGGTGGCTCAGTAAGTCTATTTTTACGCGTCGCTGCGCTGGAATGCGTGCGGCTGTACTTGCTCACTGTCGCCTATACCAAATTGTTTGGTCCAGTGAAGCGTTTCTCCAGCCAATAATTAGCCTTTCACATTTTCTTACATGCTCAAGGATATAAAAACTAATATGAGGCCGAGCAGGCTGTCAACGCCAAACCGTTTAATTGAATTGTGAATTATTTCTGGGAAATTTCACGCACCGTTTACTCCGTTAACAGTTGTCGCATAAAGTAGACAGAAAATAAACAGCAGACGTCTGCGTGTTGGCCTGCTTCACCGTCCTACTACACCGTCCTACACCTTCCTGCGTCCTACTTGACCTACACCGTCCTACTACACTACACCGTCATACTCCACCTTCCAACTCCACCTTCCTTCTGTCTGAGCCGCTTCTCGGTCCAAGCTGCAGACTGGTGAATATCTGCCGTTGTTTTTGTCACCGCTCCGCAGAATCCCAGAGAGGTTCCAGACCGGTGTGGGATTGATGGCCGCCGCATCTTTTTATGAGTCTCTGCCAATGGTGGCGGCGCTGTGTGTGTGTCTTTGGTGTTTAATTATGGTGATGCAAAGTTTAGAATTTTCGCTCTTAACAAATGAATAACCGGTGAACACTCATGGTTTAAGAAAACACAAAAGCATGTTTTTATCACAGAATATAGAAGTGAATGATATTTTTCAACAAATTTCTCACAATAAAGAAAAAAGAGACTTTTTTGTGATGCATGACATCAACCATGCCTAGAATAATATCTAGCCATCCTAAATATAGATTGGATTATTTTACCACAGCAGCTAACATTTCTTTTACAAATCCATTCCAGAGAGTGCTAATTAGGCTTAAATGAAATGACCCTAATACCCGGATCTCCCCAAACCCTCCTTTTATGACCCATTTTTATCTGTAACTAAGTCGATGAATAGAATTGGTGAGATCGTGCCCATGGAGTAGCCTATTTCATATTTTTTTACGATGTGTTTCGAGTCTCCGTCGGTGTTGGGTTCGTCATGCAGAATGAGAACGCAAACGGAAACCAAAGGGCTGGGGAGGAAATGCAAATCATCACGTGTACAAACGACAACACAACCCAAAACGCTGCCAAGAAACAGCAGCGAGTGTCACCTGTTTTGACGATGCTGGATTCTCTTGCCGTGAGGGAGTCCTATAACCGTGGGCAAAATTCAATCCTGTTTCGACAGTAAAGGCCCACACCACTCGAGCTTTAATTAAACCCTTAAAATTTTGTTGTTTGAAACCCTGAATGATTACACAAAATTGCTAAGTGCTGTTGTAAAATCAAATGAGACGTAACGTGAGGAAAAAGAAAACACATTAGTGCGGATGGAATTCTGAGGTTACCCAATTTAGTAGTTTCTGAAAGAAAGAAGATTTAGGAGGTATTCACTTTTGTCAACAAGGAAGCGAGTGACTACTTGTTCTTTGGACCTCCTGCAGTGCATGCAGCTGTCCTCATGTCACTATAATTCGATTCCTTTTCCTAAATCTAATAATAATTTTTCTTTAAATGTAATGAAATAAATCTGTAAAAAAAGAAAAGGAAACTCAAAGCAACATATAAATGCATTGTTCTTATCTCCCACACTCCTTCCCCTTCCCTATCTCCCAGGATTCAGGTCTCTCAGCCTTGCGGCGGCGAGAGGTGCAGAGGTAGCAGCACCCAGGAGGGCTGAGGGGGGAGACGAGATGTCTCAGCTGTACTACCTGGAGGACCGCGACAAACTCCTCGTACCGCGACCGCATCCCCCTGCGGATAGTGCGGTCGAGTCGGAGCTGTCCCCGCTGGAGAAGGCCTACCTGGGCGCTGTGGAGAAAGGGGGACTATGCCAGCGGTCAAAACAGGCCCTGGAGGAGTACGGAAGCACACGGGTCTCCAGAAGAGGCATGGAGAGATGAAAAGAATGATGAAAGGGGATGTGTAGCTCTTTGGCTGGAATGGAGCTGATTCAGAGGGCGGATGGATGGATGGATTGGTGAATGGGGTGAACATATGGACTGGTGAATGAATGAATGAATGAATGAATGAATGAATGAATGAAATGAATGATGAATGAAATGATATGAAGGATAGATGATGGTTAATGGATGAAGGAATGGGTAGTTGGATGGATTAGTGAATTGATAAAAATATGGATTGATGAATGGAATGAATCAATGGATTGGTGTATGGAAGAATAGAGGGATTGTTGAATGAATGAACATATAGGATTGGTGATTCAAAGAATGGATGGAATGTTACATGAATGAATGGATGGATTGTTGAATGGTTGAATGGATGGACTGGTGAATGGATGCTGGAATGGGTAGCTGAACGCAAGGATTCTGTGAATGGCTGTACAGAATTGGTGGATGGATGGATGGATGAGTAACAAGTTAAGGAGGATCTGCAGCAGTGTCTAAAGAGTTTAAAGAGCAATCCAGGGCTTAACAGACGGCCTCCGTCCTGTTCTCCAGGAGGCGGAGATCTACTTCAAGATCAACATCAACTGCATCGACCCGCTGGGCCGCACGGCGCTGCTGATCGCCATCGAGAACGAGAACCTGGAGATCATCGAGCTGGTGCTGAGCTTCAACGTGTACGTGGGCGGACGCCCTGCTGCACGCCATCCGCCAAGGAGGTGGTGGGCGCCGTAGAGCTGCTGCTTAAACCACAAGAAGCCAAGCGGCGGGAATGCAGGTACTGGGAACCAGGGGGACCAGGCACAGGGGGGCGTGGGGTCTGGGGTGTGAGGGGACAAGGGGACCAGGGCACAGGGGGCGTGGGGTCTGGGGGTGAGGGGACAAGGGGACCAGGCACAGGGGGCGTGGGGTCTGGGGGTGAGGGGACAAGGGGACCAGGCACAGGGGGCGTGGGGTCTGGGGGTGAGGGGACAAGGGGACCAGGCACAGGGGGCGTGGGGTCTGGGGGTGGAGGGGACAAAGGGGACCAGGCACAGGGGGCGTTGGGGTCTGGGGTGAGGGGACAAAGGGGACAGGCACAGGGGGCGTTGGGGTCTGGGGGCGAGGGGACCAGGGGACGGGGAGACGGGGGACTGGGGACTGGGGGCAAGGGGACCAGGGGACGGGAGACGGGGGAGTGTGGGACTGGGGGTGAGGGGACCAGGGGACGGGGAGACGGGGGACTGGGGACTGGGGGTGAGGGGACCAGGGGACGGGGAGATGGGGAGTGGAGGACCACGGATGAGGGAACCGGGGGTGAGGGAAACAGGTGACCGGGGGACCAGAAGACGAGGGGAGTAGGGCAGTGGTTCCCAACCTTTTTTGACCAGTGTACCCCTTGAGCTTGTTTCCATGTTAAAAGTACCCCCTCTCTCATGTGGATTATTCGCCTTAATGTGTACTGATATTTAACCCTTTGTTTTTATATCTAATCCAACTACTCATTTTAATAATATATACAATTATTGTGAGTGAAAAAAAATTACATTTTATTCAGTTAATGAAAATCCTTGAGCTTGCTTGGTCTTTTCAAAAGCGATATAGCTTGCATCCCCGCGCAAACCACAACAAGAACCTTTTTTTTAAAGCGCAAACGTGAACTACAGAACGTCTGACACATCTGATGTCGCCACTTTTCATATGATGTTGCATCGTAGTGTTACACTCACTGCAGGAAAAACCTGTTAATCGCGCGCATGCGAAAATAGACTTATGGGGCTTATTAAAATTCATAATATATTTTTTTTTGGATGCTGTAGGCTAATTTATAATCTTTCTGCGTACCCCCTGCAATACCCTCGCGTACCCCTAGGGGTCCACGTACCCCCGGTTGGGAATTACTGGAGTAGGGGATTGGGAACCAGGGGACCAGGGGACCAGGGGACCAGAGATAAAGGAACCTGGAACCAGGGAACCAGGGCACTTTAGGCGACCGGGGGCCCAGGAACAAGGGGAACATATGCAACCAGGGACACTTGGACCAGGGAAACATGGGGTCCAGGGAAGCCTGAAGTGGACCTTATTTCCAACCAAAACCAAAGCCATTCATCCGAACCAAAGGTACATGAATCTTTAGTCACATGTTGTTGTACATTCAGGGACTTTTGATCCCATTTGAGATTATTCCCCTGATTACAGCAAGCTTCATTTCACTCCATAGGGGGCTTTAGTCATAAAGATGTATGTATGTGACCTTTACATTATGATGACAGCAGCCTATCACACGATTAATCAAACAAACATCAATAACTATAATGTCAGCATATGAGATGCAAGCACAGCCTCTACATTCAGCTGCACAGCTGGGACTCTTTGAATAAAAGACAAAAAGCATAATTTATTACAACAGTCATAAATAATAGGATCAGTGCATTTTTATGCACACATACCATGATTTTCCTGGGACTCATGTTTGGATTCAGGGAACATCGTGAATCATGATTCTGAATATCTCCATTGTAAAGCAAACTGCAGAACGGATAAGCCCACCACTACTTTAAACAGTCGGAGCGTGAAGGCAGAAACATAGGGGCAGGCGATTGTTACAGGATGCTGAGGGGTGACCTGGGTTGTGTACATGAAGGCTTATCTTAATAAACACGTGCTTAGAGTTGTCGATGCCTTTATGTGGAATCGGTTTTCAACTGCCTCCCAGTTTCTGCCGTGTGGCTTTTTAGTTCATGGAAAATGAAAGCGCATTGCTGTTGTTTGATGCACCTATCAAACGACATTCATAAACATCCTCCAGGTCAGTTCCATAATGACTCGTACTCAGTGAAACACGGCAACTGTAGATCGGCAAGTTGACAAAGGGCTCTGTCCTTCATCAAGGCTTGTTTACTCTTTATAGTCGAGGGTTGGCCAAATTCGTCTCTCGAATCCCGTAGGTTCGAACCCTGTCCAAAATACCATTAGGGCCCACATAAAATATGACCAGACGCACTCTAGGGCTCTGAATATGCAATACTCACTTCAAATCTGCTTGACGGTTTTTCTGTAGTTTAGCCTTCAAAACGACTGGAAGGCAAATAGCAGCCTGGCTACAGCTGAGGGAGACCATTCAATGACCCTTCAGAAAACAGCCCCATTCTCCCCTGTGTGATGATTTTCACGCGGCTGCCAGTATCTGTTATGGCCAGCTGGTGCCCCGTCCAGCCCGTCATTATGGACATCTCCCTCACTGCCATTCAAATGTTCCAACCAGTGGCATCGCTGTACTAAATAAAGCCTAGGCCCACGAGAAGAGAGAAGACAGATTTACTCAACGGTTTTCTTAGTGTCAGTGAGGCCGAGGGAAATCGCAGGTGTATCTGTAGATCCTCGCATGGTGCTAGTTCTGTTACTGGAGCATATCATAGCTGGGGGGTCATCCCTATGCCCTATGTTCCCCGGGTCTTATGTTCCCCCGCTCGGGGAACATAGGACCCTTTAAAAAAAAAAAAAAAAAGGTCCTATTTTTCCCGTTTTTCCCAAAAAGGGTCCTACGTTCCCCTGTAGCAATACATACCGGGGTGCATAGGACCCTTTTTTCTGAAAAAGGGTCCTATGCTCCCCGCAATCTATCAATCAAATATTTAAACATTGAAGCGACATTCGCGTGATGACAGCGAATCAGCGTTCAACAGCGTGGCCGCTGAGTCATGTGTAACGTAACAGCCAATCAGCGTTCAACCGGCCAACTCAGTGCAGCGCAGTCCGGGGTGAACTGCAGCATGGAGGAGAAAGTGATTGCTGTCGTCTGCGACTCCCGGAGCTCTATATATATAATAATATATATATAATATAATATAATTGTATGATAATAGTACGGCCAAAAGCTCTGTGCGCCTCCGGATGGCCGTAGCGCGGGGAGCTCTCGTAGAGATTGGGCTTCGGGGTTTGTTTACCGGCGTCGGGTTCACCGACGTCTCTCTCTTCCGCAAAAGGTAAAGACATGCAATGGTGGTTATCTCGGCCGGAATTTGGCAGTAATGGTGGAAAAAGTAACGCATACATATCGGGGAACATAGGACCCTTTTTGGGAAAAGCGGGGAACATAGGACTCTTTAAAAAAAAAAAAAAGGTCCTATGTTCCCCAGTCTCATACAAAGAGGGGAACATAGGACCCGGGAAACAGAGGACCCGGGAACATAGACACGCTCCCATGGCTAGCACCTGTAGCAATGCTAACCAGTGGCATCACTATGCTAACCATCACTATGCTAACCAGTGGCCAGCTATGCTCTGCTATGCTCAAGTAACATCCAATGATGCTACAGGTGCTTGTTGCTATGCAATGTTGTGCTCCAGCAACGCAACTAACATCATCGGACGTTATAGCACTGCACTGGGTCCTTAATTAGCTTTGTGTGCTTAGCGAGCATAAAATAGCTTAAAATAATAACAGTCATTAGCATTAATGCACCCTTAATGTTGATGTACCCGTGCCCCCTCACACTTGCTAATGCACCGACCAAGTGTAAAGCTGAACGTAAAGGCATTGTTTTTAATGGGATTTTATAGGCTATATACTGTGTGTGTGTGTGTATATGTATGTGTGTATATATATATATATATATATATATATATATATATATATATATATATATATATATATATAGTGTTATATATATATATATGGTATTCAGATTTAGGCTTTTATGTTATTTCAGGAGGTGCTATATTTGGACATGAAACCACAAATACTTATTCGTTTTGCAAGTTTATCTTTGGAATGCTTTCCTTCATGGTCTTGCGGTTGTGTGAACTTCTGTGCTTGCCAGTCCTGGTACACGGGTCTAATGTCTGATTCACCATTCGAAACCCATTACTGAGATGGAGCCAAAGTGAATGAGGACATTACCTATACCACTGCTGATCGAAACGGACAGAAGCAGTGCAAGGCAGAAAACCGCCTCAGAATGTGGTATTGAATGGTAGTATCTTGTATTTATATCTCCTCGACTTGCCCTGTATGAAGCAGCTTCCCATGATGGCCCACAGATTGTATTTTTTTTTCTTTCAATTTCAAAACACTGTTGCAGTCCTTCGAGTTGGACCACTTTTGACAAGAGGACAGTGCTCAGCTGTGGTCTGTGTTAAGTGTTTTAAGAACAAATAGTGGATTCTATGGAGGGGAGCATTGTTATTAAAACAGTCCATCCTCCTACAAGCACTGGATGAAGTGGGTTGCATGACCTGTACGATGAAGAAGTACTCATCATATCCACTTTCCCTTCTCAAACTTATGAACCGGCATATCTTTGGCCAACTCAACGCCAAGACGGCCACCATAAGAGAAAAAAAATGGAAGGAAACAAACAAACAACAAACAGCAGTGAGGAGAGAGTCACCGGAGATGCACACTAAAAATTTGCTACAAATATTATTCCTTTATTGTCTATAGACGGCAACAGTAAATATAGGATGAGCATGCAGTTGGTGGATAATTCTGCGCAGCAAGTCAAATAGCATCCATCACCTGACGGGCATGCTCTTTACCTTAATGGTCTAGCCAGTAAGTGTTTCCCCCCCAGCGAGCTAGGAGCATCGTGCCTTGGGGTCCTCACTGCAGAGCAGAGCAGGGAGAAAGCCCCTAATGTTGCTAAAGAACGGCTCATTGGTTCTATTAAAAGGCTGTCTGGGAAGGGGGGTGGGGGGGGAGGAATGGTGCGTCTCATCTCTTACCAGTCTCTACACCAAAGATGAATTATCCCATTCATTCCAGGCGCTGCTGGAAATGGCCATTAGGTTAGCTGTCTCAATGGGTCCCCCCCCCCCCCCCCCAATAGTCTTGCCTGCTTATTTGTCTTGCGTAATGGAAATAGATGGAAGTGTATATATGCAGACGTCTTCCAGTTGAACATTTAAATGCAAAGGGTTCTATTTTCGTCCGGGATCGATGTAATCAACTAAACACATTACGGATATTCGAGGGAAACGTGATGCTGTTACTCTGAAGTGATTTTTTTTTTACATTTTCTCCTCAGGTTCCCTTTCTTCCTTATGTAATCAGCTTGCTTAGAAGTGGTTCAATCCTCGCCAAGCCTTATCTTAGTAGCCTGGCTACACGTTCCCAAAGTGTGTGGCTTTGAGGGGAACACACGTCGGGTTATTTTCCCTCATGCAGAATCAGCATTCTTATGAACATCTTCCGGGATATAAAGGGGCATCTCGCCTAGACAACAATGTTTCACACAGACATAAAAAAATCTTGTTTGTGCTTTTTAAAACTTTCTAAAGAGCCTTCAAAGGGATATAGTGGAAAAAGAACAGTCAGGGTAGAGGAGGAACCCACACAGTGACCCACCTAAGGGAGTGCGCAGATAAAATGGGCCCTGGGAAGCTGCTGGAAACGATGGGAAGATGAAGTGTTTGGATAGCAACACCGCATACGCGGCAATTAAATTTAATCGAAACCGTTAGAGCAAAACTTACAGAGCTTTGACAGACCATCTCTTTTTTTTAAACGGGTCATTTAATAAGGGGCATAAAAAATATTCCCACAGCTTCAACCTGTTACGGGGCAAGACGGGGTGAACCCAAACGCACGGCACAAATGACGACAGGAAGAGGTTGGTAGCAATTAACCAGTTTATTGCTACACAGAGCAGAGGAGAATGTCTGTGGCGATCCGGAGATGGTTGGTCGGGTGGATTGCCGGACAGGTAGTCACCCTCGACGGTTCGGAGGAACTGGTATTCCTGCAGGAGAGGAGAGTCGGGTGGTGAACGAGAACAACGAGAATACTAGGAAAGGGCTAGAGAGGTCGGAGGATAACTTAGCTAGGTAAGTGTAGTTGACGATCTGGCGACGAAAGGTTGAATGACTGGGGAAGATATACAGGTGGGCGTGATTGGTGATGATGGTCAGGTGCGGGTGATCACCGTGGCTGGGTTGGGGAGTTCAGCAGGCCACGCCCCGTACATGACAAACTGAGAAACAGAAACATGACAGACAGACAAGACAAACAGAGAAACAAACACTGAGCGCAACTAGCTAAGTATCCGAAACGGTTGTGGAGGAGGACCTGTGACAGTACCCACCCTCTACGTCGAACGCCTCCTGGCGGACGTCTGGCAGTAGGATGCGCTTTATGGAAATCCGAAATCAATGTATCATCCATGATCATATTCCGTGACAGCCATTGCCGGTGTTCTGGTCCGTAACCCTCCCAATCCACCAGGTACTGGAAACCACGCCCCCTAGGACGTATGTCCAGCAACTGCCGGACACGTCACACACGGGTTGATTGTCAATGATGCGCGGTGGAGGTGGCGCAGGGCGTAGCGACCGCCAGAGGGCTGGAGGAGACAGGCTTTGATCCAATGACACATGAAACGTGGGGGTGAACCCGAAGAGAGGGAGGAAGCCGGAGACGTACAGCACAAGGGTTTATGATGGCCTCGATTTCAAAAGGTCCAATGAACCGGGGCGCGAGTTTCCGAGAGGCTACCTTCAAATGGAGATCCTTAGTTGAGAGCCAACCTTCTGGCCGGGGACGTAATGAGGTGCCGGTGTCCGGTGGCGATTGGCCTGCCGCTGGGAGCGGGTGGAAGCCCGAAGCAGCGCAGCCCGAGCTTTGTTCATGTTCGTTGGCAGCGTAGGATGTGGACCGAACTGAAGGAACAGCAATATCTTCTGCCTCCTGCGAGGGAAACAGCGGGGGCTGGTAGCCCAGGGAGCAGAGAAAAGGGAGACATTCCGGTAGTGTCATTTCTGTGCGTGTTGTGGTGCGTACTCAACCAAGGAAGATGAAGGCTCATGAAGCGGGATTGGCGGCTGTGCGCAGCGTAGCATGCCCTCCAGTTCCTGGTTTGCCCGCTCCGCCTGGCCGTTGGTCTGAGGGTGATATCCAGAGGAGAGACTGGCTGTGGTTCCCAGGGCCAAACAAAAGGCTCGCCAAACCTGGGAGACAAATTGGGTGGCCCCGGTGCCACACGATGTCCGCAGGGATGCCGTGTATTTCGGAAGACCTGAGAAACCATCAGCTCTGCAGTGCAGCTCTCTCGCAGAGGGAAGTCCGGGTAGAGCGATGAAGTGGGCTGCCTTCGAAAAAACGATCAATTATGGTGAGTGTGAGTTGGTGTTACCTCTGGATGGAGGGAGACCGGTAACGAAATCTCGGGCGATGTTGGACCACGGACGACTGGGGATGGGGAGGCGGGCGAAGCAGTCCCGACCGGGTTGTGTGTTGTGTCTTGTTGCGCGCACAGGTGGTACATGCGGCGATGAAGAAGACGCGTGTGTCCGGTCCATGGTAGGCCACCAGAACCGGCGTTGCAGGAAAGCCAGAGTCCGGTTGGATCCCGGGATGACAAGCCAGCCTCGAATGAGTGAACCCACTGTAATTACGTCTGAACGGACTGCATCCGGAACAAAACAACCGACCGGGAGGGCCCGTGCCCCGGATCGGCCTGATGAGCCTGGGCCTGGGTAACCAAGGACTCAATCCTCCAGACCACTGAGCCCACCACACAAGTGGGGTGGTAGAATGGGAGTCCCAAAACAGAACACTCCCCGTCCACGGAGTGCAAACGGGACAATGCGTCCGGCTTGGTGTTGCGGGAACCGGGGCGATAGGAAAGGGAGAATTTAAAGCGACCAAAAAATAGCGCCCACCTTGCCTGGCGGGAGTTGGAGACGTTTTGCAGACTGGATATAACTCAGATTCTTTGTGGTCCGTCCACACGACGAGAACGGCAGTTCGCCCCCTCCAGCCAGTGACGCCACTCTCCGAGCGCGAGCTTGACGGCGAGGAGCTCCGATTTCCCACGTCGTAGTTCCGGCTCTGGGGGAGATAGCCTCGAGAGAGGAAAGCACAAGGGTTGAAGCTTACCCGTCCGAAGCTGAGCGGTTGGGACAGTACAGCTCCAAACCCAGTGTCCGATGCGTCGAACCTCCACCACGAATTGCAGCTTGCCATCGGGCCTGCGTGAGAACCGGAGCGGAGACGAAGCGTCGCTTCAACACCTCGAGGGCCGCCGCGGCCTCCGAGGTCCATCTGAAGGTCACCTTGACGGAGGTCAGCGCTGTGAGGGGCGCGACGATGCGGCTGAAGTTCCTAATGAACCTTCTGTAGAAGTTTGCAAACCCCAGAAAGCGTTGGAGCTGCTTGCGATTGGTGGGAGTAGGCCAATCAGCTACAGCAGCTACCTTTCCTGGATCCATCTCCAGCCTCCCCTGGCCGATAACGAATCCCAGGAAGGTCACCGATGGCGCATGGAATTCGCATTTCTCCGCCTTGACAAATAGACGATTCTCCAAGAGGCGCTGCAGCACTTGACGGACATGCAGCTTGTGTTCTGCGAGGGACCGGGAGAGAAATCAGGAATATCAATCAATGTACACGAACACAAACTGATGGAGCATGTCTCTCAATACGTCATGCACCCGGGCCTGAAATACTGCAGGGGCATTTGTAAGACCAAAAGCAATCACCAGGTACTCGAAATGACCTAATGGAGTAGTGAAGCTGTCTTCCACTCGTCCCCTTCTCGGATGCGGACCAAGTGGTTAGGCGTTACGGAGGTCCAGCTTGGTAAAAACTGTTAGCACCCCGCAGGGGACAAAGGCAGAGTCTATGAGGGGCAACGAGTACTTGTTCTAATCGTAATGTCGTTGAGTCCCCTATAATCAATGCAGGGCGAAGGGACTTATCCTTCTTGGAAACAAAAAAAAACCTGCTCCTACCGGTGAAGATGAGGCCGAATAATCCCTGCGGCAAGAGAGTCCGGATATACCCCTCCATGGCCTCTCGTTCTGGAAGTGAGAGGTTAAACAGGCGGCTGATAGGAAAGGGAAACAGGAAGTAAATCAATGGCACAATCATTAAGGGCGATGTGGTGGCAGAGATAGTGCGTGTTGTTTACTGAATACAAGATCCTAAATCATGATAGTCCAGGGGCACCAACGTGAGTGTCGGGGACTCCGGAACGTCGGTGGGGAGACTGCCGTAGGTGCTGAGGCGGAGCGTAAACAGTTCAATAGGCAATGGGTACTCCAAGCAGTGATCCTACCAGAAACCACTCCAAACTGGGGTTATGAGACGAAGCCAGGATGGCCCAGGACCACAGGAGTCTGGTGTGTGAGTTCAATGAGGGGAAAAGAAAGTCTTTTCCTGATGGTTACGGAGAGAGCAGCAAGGACATGGGAGCGGTCTTGTGCTCAATTCTGTCCAGGTGCAATCCGTTGAGCGCACTCACCTCCATAGGCACGTCGAGTGGGATGAGGTCTACTCCAGCTGTCGAGCCCACCCTTCGGTCCAAAAAAACTCTCGTCTGCTTCCGGAATCGACGAGGGCGGAGAGGGCAAGGAGCGGTTCTGCAAGACAGAGTGGCCTTCAAGATGGCAAGAGAGTACGGGAGTCTTAGAATAGTTAGGGACACAACATCGATCGATAAACTCCCATTACGACCGAGCCGGGACCGTTTCCCGGGGCGCCGGGGACAGTGAAGGAGGATATGGCCGTCTCCCACACATACATGCAAGCGCCCGTCCGTCGGCGCTGGTCGCGTTCCTCCATGGTTAGAGTGGACGCGCCCAGCTGCATGGGCTCTGGCTCGTGGAAGGCTCGGAGGCTCACGAAAGGCCTTGGCGGTAATCCGCGGCGGAGGTCTCACGTGTCGTGTTGCTGGGAATAGGAACGATGACGGGGTCCGGACGACACTCTCCCTCCTTCGCTCCCGAATGCGGTTGTCCAATTGCATGGCGAGAGTAATGAGTGCCTCAAGTCGGACGGCTCGTCCCGCAACCGCGATCTCATCCCGTAGATGATCAGCCAGGAGCGCTGAAAAACGTCTCTCAGAGGCGTCGTCACGCAGCCGCTCTCTGCTGCGTAGATACGAAGTCAATCACCAGCTCCGCGCACGCTGCGACTGCCCTGGCGTTAAACTCAAAATGATCTCTGGGCCGAGCCTCTCGGCCCGAACTGGATGATCGAACGTCCGTCGCCGCAGCCCGTAGTAAGGCTAAATAGTTCGAGGCCTCGGGACCCCCGCAGGTCGCAATATCAGCCGAAAGCCCAGGTAAGCAACCACCCCCTCGAAGGAGGCGACGAGGTAGGCGATGCGGGAGGTCTCGGTGGCGTAGGTGAGTGGCTGCTGCTGAGAAACTTCCTCACCTGGAGAAAGGAACCCAATGACAGGCTCCAGGATCACGCCCCATATGGTGCCTGGTTGGGACGTAGGGCTCCCGACGAACGATAGGGATACCGTAGCGGGGGATCGCGCGACGGACCATGAGGTAGTGGGTCAAGAGTGCCAGCCGGACTCTAGAGAGACGACAATGCGTAGAAAATCGGCTAGTGCTTGCGGGAAGCTCCCCCTCAGGTTCCGGGAATGTTCTACCCTCGACGGCCGCCTTGGCGGCGTACCTCCTGGGTTAAATTCGCTAAGCGAGCGGCCAAGGAATCGGCTTGCGTTCATTTGTGTCGGCTGGGTCCATCTTTTTGGCCAGATCGTACTGTTTACGGGCAAGACGGGTGAGACCAAACGCACACGCAACATGACGACAGGAAGAGGTTGGTAGCAATTAACCAGTTTATTGCTACACAGAGGCAGAGGAGAATGTCTGTGGCGCGATCCGGAGATGGAGTGGTCGGGTGGATTGCCGACAGGTAGTACACCCTCGACGCGTTCGGAGGAACTGGTATTCCTGCAGGAGAGGAGAGTCGGGTGGTGAACGACGAGAACAAACGAGAATACTAGGCAAAGGGCTAGAGAGGTCGGAGGATAACTTAGCTAGGTAAGTGTAGTTGACGATCTGGCGACGAAAGGTTGAATGACTGGGGAAGATATACAGGTGGGCGTTGGATTGGTGATGATGGTCAGGTGCGGGTGACCACCGTGGCTGGGTTGGGGAGTTCAGCAGGCCACGCCCCCGTACATGAAACAGAACATGACAGACAGACAAGACAAACAGAGAAAACTAGCGGCAGCTAGGATCCGGTGGGAGAGACCGTGACACAACCAACGCCAGGACTTAAAAAAGACGAGGACGGTGAGAGGATGGAACCAGTACCTCATGTCCCCTGGCCGTGGACGTATGCTAAACCATTAATCAATATGCAGAAAGGGACGTCTCACTTCCACCGTGCGGTGTCAAACCACAAATACACATTACAGGGATGAGTGGGCGATAATTCTGTTTGAATTCTCCATTATCGTAGCTCCACCACCACCCTCTGCCGAAGAGCTCTGCACCGCATCCGCTGAAGGGCGGTGCCGTTTGAAGTCCACTATTTCATGTTCCTTCTGCTCCTGAAAAGGCACGCTAAGAAGCAGCTGCTGAGGGCTACCTCCACCTCAGGGAGAGATCGGCGACCGACCGGGATACTGATCGGGGCTAAATACTCGTCTGGCTAAATACAGAAATGGTTGGAAAAAGATAAGCTCTAAGTCTATGTATATATTCTAGAAGAGTTAGTCAGGTGCAGTTTCTGCAGTGGGGTCTCGATTGAACGCCTAAAATTTATGATAGCGCGAAAATGTATGATGGTTTTTAGAACGTATATTTGAGGAGTGGTTGAGAGGATTTGAATGTGTGTTGAAATATTTATATTATCTTGTAACAGCCTTAGAGTCTATGTTCATCATGTCATGTGTAAATCTTTAGTTAGGGATGAACTAAACATTTGCCTACATAACGTAAGATTGTTTACCTGTTGGTAAAAATGGGGACCTTTGTACATAAATTGATCATCTAAAAATGCATGTTCAATATTTTGTTAATGATTAGTTCATCAGTTACTAAAGTCTTATAAATTACTTATGACTCAACTTCATTGTAAAGTGTTACCTAGACAAATTGTTGTACTCATTACCAATCAATGAACTTGTATACTATACAGCCTTTAGAGGCTAGTTTATGCATTAGAATTCACCACCACTCCACCAAATGCATCTGGGTATCATCACAGGCAAGAAATGATGCATGTTCATAAGCATGATCGATAAGATCTCAAACCTCCGCACCCTCGAGATTCAAAAGCTGGATCAAAATGTAGAAAAGTGAAAAAAAGATATAACGTTTAACACGACTTTCCTCAAAAGACGGCACCATAATCACACAAATCAATCAGAGGCACGACCACTCCCCCCTGGCGGTGTCTGACTCAGTAGGCT